>BPLR01001241.1:0-57077 GCA_021605095.1 Caerostris extrusa | reverse complement strand
AAATTTTCAAATCTTGTATATTTGTTTCTTGTGTTTGTCTGCTAATTAACTTTAATTTTCACATCAACTAAAATGTGTTATTATAGAATTGAAAATTTTTACTATTTTTCCAGTATTAATAAAATTTAAAAACTTTGATTATAATCATAGCCATGACTGAAAACTCAATATCTTCGTGCTAATCATCATGAGATTACTATAACAACCAGATAATTTTCTACATCAGCTAATTTTTTTCCCTTAACAGCTTTACGAACTTTATTTAAAACAGTATATAGTAAAAGTTTGCCTATGATGAATTTTTTAATTAGATAATTTAATTAGAATCGATTTAAAATTTAGTTACATTTTTTTAGAATTCTTTATTCGTAGTATACAGTTCTTCTCTTGCTCTTGTGATGCTTAAGTTAAAATTAGGCAAGATTTACTACACATGCATTCAGTCTCATATCTTGATATTCTAAAAAGAAAACAAATTACTCGAATTTTAGTTGAGGTTGAAAAAAATAATTTTCATGTAGAATGAAATTAATTTAAAAGGAGGGATTTTAAAATGGCTTCAGGTATTAATAATGTATAAAATATATGGCTTTATATGAAATTAAAAAAATATATATATTTAGCACTTACTCTATAAAACATTTATAATATTAAATAAAAATAAGTTCACATCTTATATAATTGTTTCTTTTGTATTTGAATGCTAATAAACTTTAATTTTCATAATAAGTAAAATTTGTTATTATAAAATTGAAATTTAAAAATTTCCAATTATTAATAAATTTTAAAATTTGGTTTTATATTCCCATTTATTATTGATTTATTAAACCATGAAGATTGCATGCCAAAAACTGAATCTTCAACGTCTTTTTCTTTAACACTTTTAAATACATTATTTAAAGTAATGTAAAGGGTTTCCAACAAATGAATTGAAATAAAAATTTCAGTTCTCTAATAATTCACTTAGAATCGATTTAAAACTTAGTTGCATATTTTTTTAGAATTGTTTATTATTAGAATATAATTATTTTCACTTTTTTTGCTCTCTCATTAATTTAAAAATTATGCAAATGAAACTTACTATTCATACATAAAATTCCAAATCTTGATTTTCTGAAAACAAAAATTTATTACTCAGTTTTTGTACCAGAAAGAAAGAGGGGCAGAAAAAAATAATATAGAAATTATCTCCTTCTATACTTTCCCTCGCCTCCGACAATAGCCAAAGTGGTCGTGACGTCAGCGAAATTTCGTCATTGAGAAATAAGAAGTTTTGTACTCTAGACAGCATTGCACTAGTAGTATCTCTTTTCGGTTGCGAAGGCGTCACAAACAAGAAAAACAAGCGCCTGGACATCACAGCAAAAGTAAAGTAGCCTCCCATCAAAAGTGCAATATTTTGGTGATCACTTTGGATATAAAATAGGTGTGTGTTACATTTGGAGATATTTCATTTTGAAAATAAATATGCATATTCCTGCTCATTCACTGATAAAAATACTCCTAAAGACTCATTAATTGCTCATTTGATTTTTTTTTAAATTTTATTTTCTATTTTATGATCAATTCATTTGAATAGCAAATAGTTAAGGATTGATTTCATGACAAAGAAAAAAAAAGGCGTATTTATTAATACATAACTTTTATCGGCTATTAAACTAATATTTTTATTTGCTCTTACAAAAGAGTAATTCATTTAAAAATTGTAAACTTATTTTTCTTCCTCTGTCGTGTATGAAAACTTATTTTCAGTAATTATGCGTTTTAATTTGTATTTTGCAATTTTTATTAATTGCTAATTTCTATTCTCTTGAGGGAATTTTTCTAAATAGATAGAAATTTGTTCTTTTTAAATTTCCGATATCATATATTCTTATAATATATCTAAATATATTTTTCTTCTATTTTACTTAAATTGCCATAGTTGAAATCCAGAAAATTATATATATTTTTTTAGTATTTGTGAAATTCAATGAGTTTTTTAATTTCATTGTTAGCCATTTTATTAAGAAATTTTTTTGCTCATAAAACTAAATTTTGAAAAAGAGAAACTAATGATTATCTTAAATAAAACGAATTTCCATATTCAATAATTTTCTACTAAGATAAAAGACAAAAAGTAGTGAAGAAATAATAGAATGCTAAGTTAAATGTTCTGTAGTTTTAAACATACAATATTCTTAAAAATAATGCCTGAAAAATCTATGATGCTAAATAAGTTTTTTAAAAATATTTCAAAGGAGTTTGTTTTTGCATTTGAATAAATTTTTCAGTTATTTATATTTCTTTTCATCTATTGCGTGTATATATCTTTCTTTCCGTTTATTTTTTTTTTCATGTATTTTTATTTACATTTAAATACTAAGCTCTTGTAAAAAACAAAATTTTAAGATTAATATTTTTACATATTAGTCTTTCTAAATTATGTGTAAAAACAGCAATTTTAATATATTTAAAATCGTTTTAATTTTATAATTCGATAGTTAATACTTTGTCAAATATGATAAGGTTACAAATAGTTTGAAAGTTACCAATAGTTCTTTCCTTTAATTAGCTTAACAAATTAAAAATTTTAATCATTATATAATAATAAATAATATAATAACAAACACAAATACATAAATAACACATTACAATAATACAAAAATTAAAAGGGAACTAACAAGGGATGTATAATTTTTACTAAATGTTACACATGTTTTAAACGAAACTGAACATATATTTGCATTCCTGAAAAAAAAATTCTATTTTTGAATAATTTTCATTACCACATTGTTTTTAATTTCTTACAAAAAATTGCTAAATGTATTTTTTTTTCCACACCTTTAGTATTATAAAATTATTCGTTTAATATATATATATATATATTTTTATATACAACATATTTTATTTTTAAGAAATTTTAACAATTAAATATTGTGAACCATTTTAGAATTTATATTTTCAAGCAGGATTTAAAGCACATAATTTATATTGCTGTCTGAGCCTCCTCATTCCAGAAAGGTATACACGATAAATGGATTTTAATATATCTTTAATTATGTAACTGAAAATTGAGAATCTTTTATATTAGCTTTTCTATTATTCTCTGACAATTTGTAATCAAATTTGAATTCTGAAAACATTAACATGATTATTTGTGAGATCTATTTACATTCGAGAGATACATTAACACTTTCTGTTAATTGAAAGTTTACACAATTTTCAACTACAAAGTGCAATCGAAAGATAGCTATTGATTAATCTTGAAATCTCGTACCGATGTTTCAGAAATCATTCCATAACTTTTTCCCTACTACCTGGAAAACAATGTCAAAAATTTTTTTATACACTCCGCCCTAATATTTATATTACAAAAATACTTCAATTAAGAAGTACCAGACAGGAAAAATTAACTTCACGAAGAAAACGTAATTAAAAACAATTACTAACGGCCAGCGTTATCAAAGAATTCAGGACAATAAAAGTGAGAACAACATGTTTTGTGTGAAAAGTGTCTACGTTTTTTCTTGTATTTATAGTTCCACATAGAAAATGAATGAATAATTATTATTAAAAACATGCTTTTTAATTTCTTTTCAGAAGATCCTTTTTTAGAATAAATTTTATTCGGTTTGTTTCTATGTGGAAAAACATAAAAATGTCAACAGTGATGAAATATTTTTGTGGTATTTTGTCAGTTTTTACTAATTAAAATTCTGATGGTTTCTGAATTATTCTTATGACTTGTTCAAAAGTTTTTCAATTTCTGCATTAAGTAGCAACAGAATTTGTTCTTTTCTGTCTTGTAAGGTTCTTGGAAGAATTACAACAGATATTGTTTGAAATACAAATGGCTGAGAAGAAATATGTGTAATTTTCTTGTTTAGTTCGATTCCTGCACAAATGTTCAAATGTGCATACATTTGAACTTTTATAGGAGAGCAAATTTGCAAATGAATGAAAAAGGAAAAAACGTTAATGCAAAATTTTAGATTGTAAACAAAAAAAATTTATTTAATTTGAGAAATTTTAGAAAAATTTTCCTGTTCTGTCGATTTGTTACGTTGTTTAAAGAAATTGAACAATAAAGAACAGTAAGAGAGAATTATAAAAGCTATATGGTGGAGAAACAGAAATAAAATAATTCCTAACTCAAAAAGAAATTTAAGATAATTGTAAAAAAAAAAAAAAATTCTGCCTTCTATTTATTCAAATATACAAGCAAGCTTTTTCTTCACAGAGGGGACTGAGTAAAGCTGGAATGCCACTGCTAAAGCTACTCTGATGCAAAGAGTTTAATATGATAGACGGAAAGGAGCAATTTAAAACATTTAACGTGATAAGAAAAATTAAAGAAAAAAGAAAAAGTGAGTTAAATAAAATAATAAAATTAAAACAAATTAATTTAAAGTGATAAAAGTAAGGTAAATTTGAAATAAAAAGAGCTAAAAAATGTGTATTCAAAGTGCAGTTTATGATTGTCAATATGTAAACATAAAGAAATCGTAAACGGCGAGATTCTTTCGTTCTAAGAACCAGTTGTATGGTAGCTCGCTTGTTTACACAATAGTATTTAGAAACCGGATGCTTTAAAGAGGTATAAAACAATTTGGTAACAACATAAAAATATCATTTTCCTTAAAAATTTAAGTGTTCCGATGATTTTAAACCCTCAAACTTTGCAACAGCCCAATACAAGTAAAACATTACAATATTCCAACTAATCCGTTGCCATATTAATGTTATTTGAAGTCAGAACAGGCTAGCGTGAGAGGGAAAGATTTATGAAAGGAATTATACGCTGTTGATTTATTATAAAACAAAAAATCTTATCTGATATCTATCATAGTTTCGTCGCACAAATGCATTTATGTGATATAAATACTACTTCTAATAATAAAGGCATAAATACGAAAAAAAAAATATGTTTTTTCAATCCATCAGAACCTTTTGTAACTTTTTTTTATCCGATTGATCCCACATTTAAATATTTATTTAAAACACACCAATAGAAATTGCTAAAAAAATAACTAATAATATTAATCATAACTAATAACATTAATCAAAGTATTCTATGTGTGATGATAAAAAGATTATGTGCGTTAAAAATTTTTGTAATTTTAATTTTCAATCTTCAAGGATATTTCTTTCAAACAGAAGTTTTTAAATTGTAGATTTATTAACTTAAAAAAAGATAATATCCGGGCATTTTCTCAAATTACAAAAGTAATTCATAAAATGTGAAGGGAAAAATATAGAAGTATATGAAAGAATTCTCATACATAAAATTAAAAAATCTTACCATATAATTTTTCGATTCAGTATTAAAATCGTTTCATTCAATAACTGAATAATATGCTACCGACTTGTTATGATTACTAAGAAAAAAATCATGAAAAAATGTGCTTGATTTCGACTGAAAACTTTGTAAACAATAAAAAAAAAAATTCCAATAGTTTATTTAAATTGTAATATACATAATCTTATTTTTCTATGTAATTACATCGTTTCGAGTCAATAAAATCTTTACCTGACACCTCCTACGAGTGATAAATGGTTAAAATGTTCTTGGGACCGCTCATTTTAAATTACGTCATTTTGTTTTAGAGACGTCATAAACTGTAAGCCAATGGCATCAAATAGATATGAACAAAAGTTTGGTATTTGTCTTTAACTTCCCTTAAATTAGCTACTGAATTTTAATTCAGTCTATTAAGTATCTTTTTTCATTTATTTTATGTACCCTTTGACAGATAGAGACAGTCGTGAGAGTTAAAAGAGGAAATTTCTTAAGCTGGCTATTTATTACCAATTGATGAAAGTGAAAAAGGAATTATCAAGTGATTGACGTTGAATAAAAAACTTATTTTAAATAAAAAACTTATAAGAATTTAAATCAAAATGTTTTTTCCCCACCTTTTTAGTAATGAATTGAATAAAAGATCAGCTATTTAGCATTTTAATTTTGATAAATTAATTTTAAATTTTCATTTAAAAATAATTAAATGCAAAAAATTGTGTTAATTGGTATTAATAAAAATTCATTTCCAAATTATCATATGAATATTAATTTGTGTCATTTTCTTTAAAAATTATGATTTGAAATTAATTCCAGTAAGTAGTTCACTTTCTATTAACTCATTTTATTTTAAAGTGAATTAATATTTTTACAATTTTTCTGATAACAAGTACTACAAATATTTTGTTAAAGTGTTTTATAAAATAGAATTTTCCCTTCACAATATGATGTGTTACTTTATTTTCATTTATTTCAAATATTCTTAATAATGATTATAGTTTATTTTTATGACGCTTGAAATTTTTCATTCAATGATTTAATACATTTTAATTTTAATCTACATATTTATTTAGTTGATGTTTAAATTATATAAGTAAGTTTTTCGTATTTGATTTAAAGAGTTTACTTATTTTTTATAACATTTAAATTGATAATTTTTTTTTTTTTAAATTTAGATTGTAATGATATATTAATATATTTAAAAACATATTATAAAAATTTCTTTTGAAAACTTTCTAAATTAGAATTTTGTAATTTTGAAATATTTTGAAAAGAATGTGTTTTAATTATTGTATTATTATTTTTAATTTAACCTGCATTTCCTTCCACATGATACCTATTAGTAGGCATTAAAATATAGTATATTTTTAAATATATAAAAGCATAATTTTTTAATTTAATTTTTAAATAGATATTCAATTTATTTAAAATAAAAAAAAAGTCACTAAAGTGACATTGTTATTGTAAAAACTAAAATTTTATTTTAAGACAGAATAAACTTTTGAAAGCTATCGTTGAAAAGAGACATTAGTTAATATAGGCAAGTTTCTGATGTAGTGCAAGTTTTTCGAAGCACAACATGCCTTAAGCAATAAATATTCCTATTAAGAATAAAACAGTAAGGGCGGAATGATTCTATATTAAATTTTAAGAAAAAGTTAAGAAATGAGTTCCTGTGAGTTCTAAGGTAGGCTTGAGTAAATTTTAATGTAACTGTTAATTTAACTACTTTGACGAGAATTAGCAATCTACTCCAATTGACAAAACGAAAATTAATGGTTACTTTTTAGTAATTCCACTCGACCTCGATGTTTTATTTCCCTAGGTTGGTGAATTAATCTCTTTGGATAGTGAAGTTTTTAAATAATTGTTTTCAACAGTTATTTAATAATGCTTCACAGCTTCAGCTCTAAGTGAAGTTTAAAGCCAGTCAATTCAAATCTTTTCTTCAGACAGCTATTGATTTCAGCAGTTATTTAACAATATTCCTCAGCCTTGGTGTTAGATGGAGTTAATAGGATGGATTTAATATTTGCAGTTGGTTTTAACACCTGATAAAAATAAGTATTTGACAGAAAAGTTTATGTAGCGTTTCAATGCTCGTTGCGTTAAATTGAACTTTTTACATTAAAATCCCGCGGCTAAGTAATTTTTTTTTAACTCCACATTAGTTTAGCATATTTATTGAATTAACATTCTTATTGAAACATCTGTTTATTGATTGATAGTTTGTCCTTTTATGTATTTTATATTTTTTAATTGCTTTTGCACGATTAAATTTTAGATATATATGCATTGAATATTTTTCAAATGAGATTGCCTAATTGCTTAAAATATGATAGGATGCGATTATATATAATAAAGGATATGATGCTACATATTTTTTCTTAATTCTAATTGAATATTTGTATTGTTTTTTAATCAACAAAAATAAAAAATTATTAACTAAATTTGAGCAATGTTGATTCTTGTTTCTAATATATTAAGAAATATTGGACAAAAAAAAAAAATTCTTCTAAAAAAATATAATTATCAGATGGATCAACAGATCGATTTTTATACACACATTTATAATTGTATCGTTTCAGAAATTCATTTAAGAAAAATCTATTAATTTTTAAATAAGAAGAAATTCATATATATTGAAAACAATATTTGTTTCATTAATCTTCTTTTTTAAACAATATCTGCAATTTTATAATTACAAATAAATCTTTTTTTATTTTAATTCGCCAATATATTTATCGTGATTGAAATTTCAAAGAAAAAATTTTTTTCCCTCAAAATAGTATCTCTTTAATTATAAAATATTAAAAAAATATAATAAATAAATAAAATTGCTCTTATTTAATTATTTTAGTCCAGCATGTTGGATTATAAATTCGGGATACAGTTTAATATTTATCGGATTAGAAATTCTGGATACATAAAAAGTAAAACACAAAAATGTAAAATTTCTCTTGATAGATAATATTTTTAATTTTATGAACAACACTTGAATAGGGAAACACATTGTCTTTTTCAAAGATTAAATTTTTTTAACTATAAAAGGAAAATATTTAAAATTTTATCAAAATGCATTTTAATTAATTTGAATTGGAATCAATGGTATGTCTTTTTTTATATTTGACAAAAATTATAGAATAATAGTGAGCACTAAGAAGCACTTATTAACTTCCAACTAAACAAAATACTTTTTAAAGATTATTGAACAATTCTAAAATTGAATTTAATATTTTTTAAAACTTTAACTTAGATTTGAACTTTGGGTGAATTCACTTAATCATAACCTTATTTTATTTAGAATTTCTTAGTATTATAATGCTAAATTATTTAACCCCTTTAAATGTACTATTCTTCTACCTACGGGTGCTCCATCAAAACAGTAGCTGTATCCCTCTTTCTTCCATGAGGGACACGACAACAACAAATGTACTATTCATTTTAAAAATATCATACATTTTTAAATATTAGCTACTACTTTTACATAATAAAAAATTAATATTTTTACTTGCTGATTTAGTTTATTTTTTAATGTTTCAATCATTCCGTTATTGTAAAAATCTCAGCTGAATTGTCGTATAGATTTCTAAAATAAAATCAGTTATTTGATAAAAAAAATTATAGTATTAACGCAATATGTATATTGAAGCATTAAATTTTCTGATAGATTTCTTTTGAATTAGAAATAAAGAGATTTTTATATATCGAAATGCTGATTATTTTGAAGATGTATGGTTTTGTGCAATATTTAATAACATCAATAAATTTTAAAATCTTAATCTCAAATCATATTTCATTAAAAATGATTTTTTTTGGTTATTTAAAAACGTTGTTTCAAATTCGATTGAAATCAAATACACGTACTAATTATATATATTATAAACTATACATATAAAATAGCAAAAAGTACAATAGAAAATACAAATAAGACGGACTGACTTTCATAGACTGACTTAAAATCTATCATTAAGAAGTCTTTTTTTTACTTGTCCTAAAGCTGTACTTAATCAAAACTCAGAGAAAAATTCTAAATATGATTCTTGGTTAATTTTTCACTTTTTAAATTCTTATGGCGACAATTGGATATTAATGTCGACTCTTGCGTAATTTATCAGATTTGGCGTTGAGTTTTCTTGTCCATGAAAGCCAGGTCATAAATAGATCGAGTCGTTCTGCATGGTAATGGAGCGCACTATCACATAGTCAAACAATTTATAAATTCGGCAAAAACTTAAACATATGCATATGTTTAAGTACATACACACATATATGTAAGACAAAAACTATATAAAAACAAACACACACAAAATAATCTAAAAAGAATAGACAAGGAACATTTTAGAAAAACATTGTTTATGTTAGTAAATGTTAGAGGAGAAGAGTAGCAAGACGATTTCATGGAAATTGCGGCAACATGCATAAGCATCTCCACATCAATAGTTATGCTACTTGATGGAAGTTTAATAAGTTTTCTCTCGTACAAATGCATATCAGTTTCCTCTAAATGTATTTTTGAGATCCTCCTGAGACTATCCTCCCTGAGAAACAATGCCCTACGATTATTAGCCTCGGGAGAGGAAGGAGAGTTTCACGTGTATGTGTAACTGGGATAAAAACGGTTGCTAATGCAATGCAAAAAATTGCTCAAATGCCACTATGTTATATGTTGACCTTTTTTATAAGAAAATTTCAAATTATAACATGAAATAATTATTGTTTCTTTCCAACACAACAAATACAATGTCCATGATGTTTATTGTAGCTACAATATTGAGATTATATCTAAATGGTATAATAGTATGCTGAAATAAATACTCATAATATAGAAAAAACGCATGAAAATATTGTGAATTATACTTTAAAAATGAATTAGATGCATATTAACAAAATTAAACTACCACATACTACATATCACTGTGTTAAGTATCTGGACAGGTTTTTAAAGATAATTTTAATATTTTTAAATATAATTAAAGAAACTATTTTATTAATTTACAAATAAGTACAATCAATTTTATTTTTAAATCATTGGCCAACACAGTTATGATTTATAGAATGTAATTATTTAAATATCTTTAGTAAAGTAAATTTAAATAAGCCAATATTAGTTAATTAAGTTAAGTTATTAAGTTATTATATTATTCCAATTTAAGTAAGTAAATTTATTTTAAGCATAAAATGTACATATCAAAAAAATTATTTGGGTTTTTTTATTAATATTTAATAAAGACAAATTATGCTAGTTTTCGTTTTAGAAAAATATAGAAATAAATGTTTTTAAAATGAAAAATATAGTTAAAAGTATAAAAATTGAATTAAAAAAAAAGATTAAAAACTGAAATGGAGACTAATTAATTTATTTTCTTGTTAATTTTCTGCTTTCAGATTCATGCAAACGACATCAGATCTCGATCTCGCCTTAATATGGTAACGTGTAGCCAAGTGAAATTATTTTGAATATCTCGTAAACCTTTCATGATAACTTCATAACTTTTCATAATATCTTAAGGATAGACTGTACAAGAAAGTGGTGTTGCAATTTTAACTAATAAACTGAATTAAAAGCGATAATCCTTTACTAATTTCCAATTCATCAACAAAAAAATGTGAAAAACCGCTTTTACCATTAATAAAAATATCCCATAAAATACGACCCATCATATAAACTACAAAAGAAAATTATTTAACAGCAATAACTTACTTAGATAATATTATCACAAATTAACTATTCAGATTTGAAAGCCACCAGGCTTACAATTCAGAAAAAAAATACAAGTTCACAATAAATATGCAATGCAAATCTCTTGATTTAAATAAAATCATAGTTTAATTTTTTATAATATAAGCAAATCCAATAATTAATTTTGTTATAATGGTCACTAATCTTCATATAACAAGTGCAATTGGCGGAACTTCTATAGTATGAATTTAGTTAAACATACTACTTCAAAAATATATGGATACAGCATAAGCTATGGGCAGACTTGTCAACATCAACACACTTCTAAAATATGGTACACTATAAAAGAATTTTATATCGTAATAATAGAAAAGATTATAAGTGACTTAAAATATATATATATATATATGTTAACACAAAATATATTTATGTGAACATTCTAAGATCTCTTCGATGAATGCTACTATAACTGGGGCTCAAATGTCTTTGTAATAGTAAATAACGTCAAACTTTCATTAAAAAATTCAGCATTCAAATTTTATTCAGCCCAGTCTCAGTGCAAATTATGAAACAGCAGTCTTAGAGATTTTACCAAAAGAATTATATAATGAAGAATTTTATAAAGAATTATATAATAAGTAAATTTTACTCTAATATACTGATGATGTCACATACCTGATTGGAAATTTGGGCACCAAGTCGATTAAAGATCTTTTCTTCTGCTATGAGTAAGGTCAGAGGGAGCCAATAACAAGTAGGGGGGGGGACAATGTTTGGTTGTCGCGACAATTCGGCATTAGCCCAGGGTATCTATCCTTTATTCTCCTTTTCGCCTTCGCTGGTGCTCGCGTTACTTCAAGTATATTTCTCTCTTGGGATTCCATCTCTCTTCTTTTAAACCTCAGTAGCAGATTTTATTTTTTTATCTTTAAGCTACTTTCTCTGTGCTTATCTCCATCTGTGATTAAGATCTCGATTGTTCCCTCTCTCTGTCTCTTCTTCCTTTTGATTTAAACTACACTTTTTTTTTTTTATCCGCTTCAGATCATCAGCTCTTTTTTTTAATTATTGACTAGATTTTCACATTAAAATCTGGTCAGAGCCTTATACATTTTCCCATTGGTGGGGATGATATCGACACGTAATCAGATCAAGCAGAACAGCTAATCTTTTTAGAGGATATTCAATTTCTCTAAAACATGAGGCATTTCACAAAACATTTGGATAAACAAGATTTGCATTCCACCTCCACACAAACAGCTTAATTCTTTTGCGGCACACACACCCTCCCCCCTCCCATCCCGATCAATACATATCGGAAATGTCAACTTCAAAGCAGTCAACGTTAGTGATCAATTTAACCCTTTTTCCACAAACATCTTGTCCCTTTAATGCACTCTCTGACACCACACTTTTCGCAAAGCCATCAATTGAAAAGATCAATGGAGGAAAGCTACGACGTTATTTTTGGTAAACGAATTTCGACTATCTCTAGGTCAGAAGATAGCGATAATAGGAAATGACCTTTCTTTGATTTTTCTATCCACCAGCATTTATTGGTGAAAGGGAAATTTTCACACACATAAATTATATACATACAAAATCAATATGTGCATGAAATGCATAAATTATTGATAATTTTACACCATACATTTAAACAATTTTCAAATACATAACAACGCTACAAATATCCAACCGTCCGGAATAAAAAAATTCCACAGAAATGATTTTTAAAAAATATGCAATTATTTTCAAGAGAGAGGCAATTATTTTCTTAATTATATATGTATGGTATACATTTGATGAAGATAGGTACTATGACAAGGCATAAAATAACATAAACACACACACACACACACACAAAATCGTAGTGTCGAAAATAGAATGACAAACACACATACACACTCACACAAATTGAATTGTCTCACCCAAATATAAATGCAACTGATTTACAATATTTAACAGCCTTACAAGTGCATCTAAAATATAGAAAAAATCAGGCTGATAGAATATTGCATAGCCGTACGAAGATTTTCCTTACAATACAAAAAAAGAAACCGTAACTCATTATACGCAGAAATCATGCATATATAAAAATTACCTCCCTATTCCCATGTACTAAACCTTCCTGAAAATCAGACTAATATTCATGTACGATTCTTTTTATTTAACTATTTTTAATTTGCACTTTTGGGATGTTTAAATAATAACTTAAAATGAAATAGCGTGTAAAAGAGATAAGAAGCAGGGCTACTTTAACAGAGAAAAACCCATTAGTGAAATAACACCTAAGAAATTATATATATATATATAAACATAAATATAAATATATAAAAATGTAAATATATATAAACATAATATATATATATATATATATATATATTATTTCACTAATGGGTTTTTGTCTGTTAAGGTTGCTCTGCTTCTTATCCTCTTATATAGAGAGACAGAACTGAAAAATAACTTATGTGAACCGATTTTGACAAATGCGACAGCGTACATGTTTCATATAAAGAAAATACAGGCATGCATATCTACCTCAAAATTACCAATTTTAAAGGAAAGAGTAATT
Organism: Caerostris extrusa; assembly: GCA_021605095.1. Taxonomy (NCBI): domain Eukaryota; kingdom Metazoa; phylum Arthropoda; class Arachnida; order Araneae; family Araneidae; genus Caerostris; species Caerostris extrusa. The sequence continues at coordinate 43,541 of BPLR01001241.1, read as the reverse complement.
CTCAAAATAAACCACCATTATATGTAGGAATGAAAACATCTATGACCTTCAGGAATCATAGGGAAACCATCTAACACGTTGCAACAAACAAATCACAGTGTCAGTCTACAATAAAGACAACAACAATTTAAGACATACGTTATCTCACACGACTTTTACTATACAATAGAGATTGTTACTAATTTGACGTTTCGTTCATTCAAATTTTCTAGTCTGGGCAAAGGAACATTAACGGACAAACCAAAGAAATTAAATGAATAAAATATAAAATTAATTAATTAGTTAATTAAATTCTGCTGAATGAATCTCGACATCCACACATGTTAGCAGTTTCAATTCCCGTTAAAACAAAAATATATCGATTAGATGCAATAGAATATTATTGAAACCCTTATATCATCAAAACTTTTAAAAAGATCTCAACAAAGAAAATTATCATATACTTTCATCATACTTAGTTGATTGGGTTAAAATTCTTCGGTTCCGCTTTGGAAAAAAAATTCGTGTTAGCAGTTAATTGATCATGCTAATTAATTTTGTTAGTTAGCTACATTGCATTATAAATTAGTTTCTTTCGAACCATTTTCAACGATACCACTTACGTGAAGATGATAATTACAACTGTTATTAACAGTACATTTTTTTTTTTTTTCAGACTGTACATGTGAAAATAGCTTTACGTAACATGAACATATTTATGAACCTAATATTGCACTTGTCATTGCAGTAGTGTAGTTTATTTACATAATAGGTTTTATTATTTTATTTAATTTCAGACTCATTAATTGAACACCTCAAGACTTTGAAATTTGAGTACCCCTTTTTTTATATTTTTTTTCCTTTTTGAGTTTTAATGCAATGAACAAAATGTTTATTATTTATCAAATTAATTAAGACCTTAATTAATCAACTATTTTAATAGTTTTGGTGTTAATTTTTGCCCCTTTTTGATAACAATATGCCTATAAATTATATCTATTATAGTAATTTTCATGAAATTCTCTTGTGCACTCATCTTCTAAAAGCAGCTCACAAAATGTTTTCATCATATTTTTGAATTAAATTTATCTGTTTTTTTATTAAGGTTTTTAGTGTTTTATAAAATTCTTTTCTTAGATTATTATTTATTAAATTAAAATTTCTATGCACTTTCCACAAACCATGCATATAACAAATGAATCTAAAATGCACCGAACACACTATCCCAAGCATTGCAAAAGTTTACTGCATCATGATTTCTAAACACTGTGCAATTTATGTCTTGGGAAATAATAGAGTTAGTGCATTTATAAAAACACTATTGGATTACATTTTTGCATACACATTTGGATTACATCAACAGTATTCACTGTTGATGTAATCCAAAAGGCTTTCGGGGGCATCATCAAAATTTTCCACTACCCAGGTTGTCAAGAATTGAAAATGGTAACTCGAGTTACTATGTCTAGTGTCTGTATAAATTCCATCATTTTCAAATTTCTTAAATTTATTTTTGGAAATTTGCCATTTGCAAGATTATGTAATCTTTGATAGTATGTTTCTCATCTTGCCGCTTGTAGAAAATAACTGGGTTCAAGTCCTTAGATTTCTTTTTTTAACCCAGACATGTACACTAGCTATATTATTTACAATAGGTATTCTGTCTTTTGTAAAATTTAAATGCCTTTTGAGTTAAAGGCTTCCAATTAATCCTGTATCCAATGTCAAACGGATGTCAAGCAAAATCTTCTTTTTTTCACCAATTTCTTCCAAAAGTTTATTTGAAATCAAAGTAAATAGAAAAACAATTTAATCCATCTTGAATGAGTGATCATGAAAGAATTATTGTATCTTTATTAATTCTTGTATCCGAATATAAAGTCCATATTATTTTTATCGTTTTCCATTTAATTTCTAATAATATTTATTTGTATTTCCCACTTTAGAATTTTTAATATGAATCTACTGTTCAATGTTTCTACAATTTTGGAGTTTGAATATGACACAACTGGGTAATATATTTGTAATGTTCCATAAAATAAAACACTGTGATATTCGATTGAACGTCTTTAACTGATACACATGGGGGTACAGTAAAACCCTGATTTGCTGATTTTGATTTGAAACCCTGATTTTGTCCTGGTTATCTGAGCTTTCAGGTGTTTAGCCCCAATTTTTCCTTCAGGTCAATACTTTATACTCCCATTGCAAAAAAAAAAAAAATATTATGTACATGTAATTACGTACATACTAAAAATCCGATTTAACTGCAATAAATTTTTGGTTGGTTTTTGGTTCTTCATCAACTAACCATTCAGAGATGTCTGAAAAGTAAATGTCTAGTGAAATAAACAAAATAAACTGATTATCCATAACAAATTTGAGAAAAAAATATGAATATTTGTTAAAAGATTTTTGTTAACTATAAATATATATAATAAACAGTTTTTTTTATCATACCAGAAAATTACGATTATCTAAAATTTGTTAGAAAATTATTTGGCAGATAAGCAAAGGTTTCGATCGTGCCTCATATAGCCGTAAGATTAACATATCATAAGATTAAGTTAGACTGATACTTTTTAGTAGAGTTTTAATTCTTCTTAACAAAAATATTTAACAAATTTATTGGTTCGTATAATAGCAGTTTTATTGTAAAAAATAATAACAAATAAAACTAAATATATTATGTATATTTAAAGGGTTAAGCTTACAGAAAATATAAATTTCAGGGAAAAAATGACGCAATTGAAACAATTTTTAAATAACATACAATAGATATAATAGAGTACTTACTTCACATTTTGGAAAATTAAACGTCTTCTAATTCATGAATACCTTGAAGATGTTTCCGTAAATCGCATACCATTCTAAGTTATCTCTCGCTTTCTTCTTCTTGACATCAAATAGAAAGTTCAAGCCTTCCAAATCCAAGAATTTAGTTAATACGTCTCAAAAACATTATTTTTGAACTAAAACATTATTTCCAATAAATACGTTTAAAACCTTTATCTTTGCTTTCCATACATTCGACATTGATTCCATAAATTTTCCATTGATCCATACATTCGACATATATGAGCTGGCCAGTGACGCTTTTTGTAAAATTTCAAATCACAAATTGAATACTTGAATTTTATTTGTTTCTAATGCAAATAATACTAAGAGAGGAAAAAGGAGAGGCATGAGAAGAGGCCTATGGCACTCCTGATCCTGGAATCGAAGCATAAATAAATCTCACAAATGGTTTCGTATATGATATAAAAAATATTTTTTCAAACACAACTATTCAAATTAAATAAAATTTGAATATTCAGTAGTTTAAAATACTGATTTGTTTTTATCTAGTTTAAAAATGGCATGATTCATATACCTCTATGACTGTATCAATAAATACTATACAATAATGACTGTTGTTTTTATCTAGTTTAAAATGGCATGATTCATATACCTCTATGACTGTATCAATCAATACTATACAATAATGACTGTATCAATCAATACAATACAATACTGTATCAATCATACATTGTTAGAATCTTGAAAATTTATTATTAGTTTGCACTTAAACAGGTCATATTATTTTTAATTAATCAAGCAGTTAATTTAAGTGGTTACATTTGTGTATATTGATTAAATTTATGTGATTAAAATTATGTATCGTAAAATGAAGCAAAACTCTTTCGATAATAAACACAAATCGAATATTTTTGGTTAAAAACTTAGAGAAAAAAAATGTATGAATATGTGTAAAATCAAAAAACAATTCAAGAATAATTTGATCACCTAGATATCATGGCCGAAATTCAAGGAAGACAATCATCTTTAGTTTAAAGAATCGAAAACTTCAATTTCATCTGACAAAACTTTAAATTTTATTTTACATTATTACGTTTATTAAGGAACACAAATATAATGAATTTGGAACCAGTAATTGCATAATGGTTTGGAGAAATCAAAAGTAAAATTATGAAATGATAATTTATGCGGTAGAGGTGAAAGTACATATCATCCACAGAATAGGTGCAGTCGAACTCATTCCAAAATCTATTATTATAACATTCCTAAACATAATACCCTGAATGCATATTACCTAATTACAATACCTTGAATAATGATTACCATTAAACTTGTCATTAAAATGCTACCTCCGTCATCATATCAGAATCCAATGCAGCAAGAGCAAAAATATGTAATACATTAACAAAAATCAAGAATAAAGTTTGTAGATATTCAACTAAATAATAAAAATCGTTAAATAGTAGCTAGAAACTTTTTATTGAATTTAATAGTATCATCCATTAATTGTAATGGCATAATCCATTTTTTCATCACGCATTATTGTATTTGAAAAGGATTTATTATAAATAATTAAAACAAAATATAAGTAAAATGTAAACCGTTCAAGCTAAGTTATTTCACTGTTCAAAGCAATAAATATTCTCCATAATTTTATTGCCTTGAACAAGGAAAAATTTAGCACTGATTATATTCCATAATTTACCTAATATTTTTGTACACACGACACGTTTATGCGTAAAATTTTATGAACTTGTTATATAAGCTAGTTTGTGCCTTGAAATTTTAGATAATGATAGTTCATTTTCACAACCGTAAACTGATTAATATTCATAATGTTCTTTCGAATAACAAATAATCTGAATATAAATGCTGTCAAGTTTATTACCGAGTTCTTTCTTTTTTACCCCGTAGCAAATGCAGAAAGTATTAATAAAAAATAGCAAAAAAAAAAAAAAAAACTATTCCAATATGTCAACTAGAACAGCCTTCGACCACTTCTTGGGTGTTCGGAAGGAAGAATTTATGACACGCGGAAGCTAGGGTTTATTGAAATTTCGGAAAGCTCTCGTGTCTTTTGCTTTATAACAACGATCAAATGAGAGGCAGATTAAGACGATAGTAAATTTCGGTTTATGTTGTTTCTGTCTAAACGTGATTGCTGCAGGATGCTATTAATGGATGCTATTTATTTCTGTTATTTTGTAAGAAAAGCCTTTTTAAGAAATTTATGGCATTCATAGTAATTATTTAAGGGTATTTATGAACCAGACTACATAAACGTGTGTGACTATACAAGTCAGACACATCCACAAAGATGGCCACACAAGTCAACATACACCTCAAAAAAAAAGGATTTTTTTTTTGGTAATTATAAAAACTGAGAAGGTGAGATATTTTTTATATTGAAATGCAAAACGCGTATATTTATGTATGTAAAAACACGTAAACTGTTTAGCGTTAAAATAATACATTTAATGAAAATCACATAACATAAAAGAGTACATACAATTCAAGAAAAATTAAAAATTAGCCTTAGTTATATAATAATAAATTTAGCCTTACTTATGTGAAAATTAGTTTATATTGTGTAACTCAGTCTTATGAATCAATAACGTATTGTGATCTGCCATACGTGTTCGATGAGATTTAAATCTGACAACTAACAAAAGGTTTATGGATCTATCTGTTCAAGGTTTTTGTAAAAGTGTCATTCTTTCACTATCTTTGTTTTGTGTTTTGGATCATACTGAAAGATCCATTTTTTTTCCAAGCTATAAACTGTCTTAGATATTTCAACAAGTAATTAAAATGTTTCCTCACATCTTCAATTAGGGTTAATTTCCATCTAAGCAGTCGACATTGATCCCCCAAAACACGACTCCCATCATGCTTAACTGTTGGAAAGACATTTATGTGTTTTCAATTCTGATTTTTGCACAGCAAAATTTTGCCCCATCCCTCAGTTCAAAAATATAATTACTTCCTTCGGTTTTAAAGAAATCAAAACCCTTATGGATATATTCAGACTTTCTCAATGAATTGTTCTTAATATGAGAGGTTTTCTTCAGGAAATTTTGCCATGAAATCCCTCATATTTAAAAATTTCGGACTTTTTCTTCTTTTTAAAACTCTTACTAGTTGTCCCCACCAACATATTCTGTTTATTATCCCTGCAACATATTCGTTATTATTATCTGAAAATAAGTAATCCGCACACAAAATCTAATTTCATTATTTTCAAAATAAGAATACTACAAAAAAAAAATGTAACAAGAATACTAGCTATATATTCACATCCGCTACGCCAACTCCACAGATTACTATTTACAGGCGTCGAAGTCATATGTTACATGACTGCAATGAAATTTTTTAACATAAACCACGTAGACTCTAGCACTCTTAGTAACTAACCGCAGTTAGCTACTAAGAGTCATTATAAGCTTGAGTTGCAATATCTGCATTTATTATCTCATACAGCTCACCTAATTTCATATTTTTTTGCAACATATGGTGACATTCACTTCAAATAATTAAAATATATAACTACCAAAATTTGGATAATAAAAGAAATTGGAGAATCGTGAGGGAACTGAAAAGAGAATAGTCCGTTGAAATTCACTAGAAACTTTTCTATGCTTTTCTCCACATCTCATCTCCCATGTGTAGATGTGTTAATACTGTACACACTTTTCTCGATATCAGAAAACACCTCTACAACACGTCTGTTAACTGTATTATTGGACAAATGAAGCTTGGTTATTTTCATTGCTGTTTCTTTTCCTAGCATTTTCATGGCCATTTCTCTGCGTGCAACCAAAATAAGTGAAATAAGTTGGTACCACAGTGACACAACGGACTGTTAGAAGTCGGACAGGACAAATTCCGCTACTTCAAGGACAGCTCCGACCCAGGCGCCCTGTAGCGTGCATTCCACTGACTCCAAGCCATTGCCGTTCGCGATACCATTGATGTCAAGACAGAACTGATTAGAGAACGGAGTGAGATCTGTTGTGTTTTCGGATGAAAGCAGGTTCTGCCTTGGTGTCAGTAATGGCCGTGTGTTGGTCACAAGGAGGCCAGGGGAACTCCTGCAACCAGATTGTCTGAGGGCCTAGACACACTGGACCTACACCTGAGTCATGGTCACGGGGAACAATTTCCTACGATAGCAGGAGCCCTCGTGGTTATTCTAAACGCACTGACTGCAAATTTGTACATCAGTCAGGTAATTCAACCTGTAGTGCTGCCATTCATGAACAGCATTCAAGGGAGAGTTTTCTAGTAGGATAACGCTCGCCGTTTCGTTATATCGTAGAAAAATTTAGATGGCGGAAAATTCGAATTGTCTGAGAAAGTTATGAGAGGATATAGTTCGGACTAATTTAGTATCAATAATAAATGGATTTATTCATATTGCTCAATAATATCATGAATGTTTGATGCGCTTATAGTATTGTAATTTTAAAAAATCGACCAAATACGTGATATACACAAAGGTTTGATCAAACTACAATTGGCATTCAAAAAATAGAGAATCCATGAATGAAATAGAAAGTTATCATTTCGATGATTGCATTAGCCGTAAAAAGAAGTTAGATGGATTTGATTTCCCTGTTCATGTGATATGCTTCTGTAATGCAAATGCTTGAAAACGGACAGATTGAATAAAAAAACGTCCAGCAAATAGTTCAGCAACCCTTTTGTTTGTCTTTAACTGCATTTTTATATTTGCCAGAATTACGATTTGCAAAAACTTTTCTTTAACAAAAGTTTACTCGTAGGATAAATCAAGGAAACGATGTAGTAGAAGAAAACAATTGCAGTTTTCGGTTTAGATGGAGTTAAATCTAGCGATGTTTTGAGGCGTGTGTGCATTGTTCATCCGAACGATTTCTACCTCCGCATTTCACTTTTTTTACAGTTACCAGGTTTAATACCATTTGACGATATAAAGATGGATAATGGACAATTTTGTACATTATTTTGTGATGCATGCCAAGAAAATTCATTGCATCAGAATGGTCGAAAAAGATAGTTTACAATTTATCTTTCTTAGTACCTCATACAGTCCATGAAATATACAAACTGTGTGGAAACGTTCGAGTGAATTATGCCTGAAGATATTCTTAATCTTACAAGTCAACAAAACCCCTGGTTTTACAAATTGATAACCACGAAAATGTATTTAAAGTAGAATTAATCATCAATAGGGATATATTTTTGATACCGTTGGTATTACTTTGCAATAATTAGATCTTCTACGTTCGGCAAAATCAACGTCAATTATTTGCAAAGAGAAATACTTACAAAAATGGCTTATAACACTTATTTTGATCATTACATAACCAACAAGGAGCCACTATTAGTTCAAGACAAAATAATTATTTAATTCTGAACAGAATGAACGATGGTATAAGTATTTTATTTTTCATGGATACAAACAGGAGGGCAGAAAGATGGAAGTATAAGGAAGTTTGGGTTTCAAGTATAGTAGACTTAGATTATTAGAGATTAAGACTTATATTTAGAGTTATTTGAGTGTTGATTTACCGAAGAAGAAGGGGATAGCATTCAGCTTGGACTGTATTTTGGAATAGTTGCAGTAGAAAAAATATGTAATGAAGCAGATTATTATAATTTTTCCTTAGCCTAGCATAAGTCTTAATAATATTTTGAGTTTGATAAAGCTATTTTAGTCTGAATCTTATCACCAATTTAGGAAAACTTTTAAGAAGGCTCTGTAACGTCTCCTGGAATCTACGTGATCTCTCTCTCTCTCTCTCTCTCTCTCTCTGTAGTTGATGCAGCTGGGTGAATCAATTTTTGTTTAATTAAGAAATCATCATTGCAGCTATTGCACAAGATTTTAAACATCTCGCTTACATTTGGTAGTTTGCTCTTATGTGGTTGAAGTAAAAACATTGCACTGAGTATTAAGCCTATTCATGATTTTAATTTTAATTGATAAAAAAAAAAACATGATTTGGATTTTGTAAAAATCTTCTACACTACTCGATCTTGGTTCAATTAGAATTTACACTTTCTTGGAATAGTTTTTTTAAATTGAACCCTTTCTTCCATTTTTTTACCCAAACTCAATTATGTATATATAATGTAATGTATATATCTAAATTAATGTTATGTATGTAATTAATGAGCTTATGTAATTTAAAATTACATAAGCTCATTAATTGAAGTGATTTTAATCGCAAGAATATTAATTGTAGTTATCTTTTAATTTCGTTAAGATTACTAAATAACGTAATCTTTTTAATTTTTTTTTCACGTTGGAGTTTATGGAAAGACCTTTATATGCGTCGTTTTTATATTTCGGAAACTAAAAATACAGTAATATTTTAAAAAGACAGTTTTCTGTCACGTATCCAGTGATGTTAAATGCCAGAAATTTCACTAATTTGCATATCATGCAGCATTTTTCTTTAAATATGCTGCATAAATTTTATGAAAATTTTCTTACTGACATTTAATAGAAATTTTTCAGATTTTTCCTTAGTTTTTGGAAACTATTATAATTTTTATCTTCTAATAATCTCTTGAAAACATTCCCTAGAGTAAAAAGATGTTGCACAATACTTATGTTTTTTTAATTTTTAATTTTATGTTTTTTTACATTAAATATAGAAACGTAGATGTTTTTTTGCTTTAAAAAAATGGTGAATGAAAGTATCTTGTATGCGAATTTATGTCCTAATAATTACTGTGTGGTTGATGTTTAAAAAAAAATTGAAATATATAAATTCCAGAGTTCTCCTTGCTGGTCATAAATTTGTATAACCCTGAATAAGATATTAAGATTTTAAAAAAGATTTTTAAATCCGTCATTTTAAAATTTTGCTCATTTACGTAAGAAATGTGGCGATAATAAAGTAATTGCTGACGGCCCCAGGGTTCAAATACTTTCTATTAGGATATTTTTAAGTATTTGTTGGATGCACAGAATATGAAATTTTAATTTTAATTTTTAAAATAAGACTTTGATTCCAATGACTTATGAAAATGGTATTTAAAATTCATGACTTGCACTTATTCTGCGATATATCTAAGTTTGTAAAATTAGTATGTTTATTAAGATATAATTTTAAAGTTTTCTGCCAAGATAAGATATTTTTGACCTTGATTAATTTATGAGAATTTTTGAATAGACATTCAGCAGATTAAATTTTATGCAAGCATCATTTTCAATATCAAATCAGGGACAAAAAATAAAGTTAATTGACATTTTGATTTAGTATTTTTTTTTTTATTCTATAAATTATTTTAATCCTGATGAAACTCATCTAAAGGTGTGAAGAATGTAAAATAGTATGCAAAATTCGAGATTGTTAAATCTTGATAAATAAAAACAATAACAAAAGCACAAAAAATTAAATTGAAATGGATTTTCATTTATGCTAAAAATTTTATGTCCACAGTTAATTCTTAAAAAGTTTAAAGGAATAACATCTTATAAAATAAAAATTTTACCTGCAGTTTATTTAATATCTTATAAACTATTTAAGCTGTTCCATTCTCTACTTTAAAGGTATAGAAACAAAATTACATGGTATTTGCAATGATGATAAAGAATGAACAAATACAAAGTCAAATACAGAAAAGAAAAATATAGCTCATTATAAAACATTCTAATTGCCAAAACAATGAGAGTGTAGTTATATGCTGTCGCAAAAGCAATCTTTTTTGGTATTTATCAAGGCCGAAAGGATATATTGAGGATATGAAGATGCTCCATTGAATAGTCACAAATTGGAAATTAAATATTTTTGCACATTTAGGCTGTTTACTTCTCATCGTGATCACTATTATCTCTGGCACTACTGCCATGGAAACCACAGTAATGCTTGGGGTTTCTCAAATTATTTTGAAATTTTACATGAGTCTTGAGTTCTTTTATTTCAAAATTATAGAACAATTTAGGTTTTAAGTCTTACTCAGAAAATAGATACGGATAATGTGAAAAAATAGCTGGAATACTGGAAAATTATTTTAATCGTTATGTAACGTTTTCCACAAAATTTGATTTTAACTTGAAATAAAATATATATGCTGGTGACTTCAGCATCGTGTTAAAAATAGCTATAATTGGTGAAAACATTTTAATTCAAAATACGAGAATTAAAATTTGCTAATCGCTTCATGTGGAATGTTGCACCATATTGGTGTGAATCAAGAAGCATAAAATATGTCACAAAATTTAAAATACGTATTTAAAGTTACATTTAATGATAAACTTCAGTATTTTGCTTTATTCATATTATGTTGTCTGTCAATGCACAAAGTACAAAATTTAAATACAAAAAAAAAAAATAAACTATAATTTATAAAAAAAATAATTTAGGTTGATTATATTATTTTAGCTTTCGTTCTGGTAAAATGGAATTGATTTTATTTCAATTTTATTTTGTTATTCAATAAGGAAAATAAATGCAAACCGAAATTTTTGTTTTCTTTTATTCATTTCCAAATTTTTTGAATATTTTTAAAATTGAATATTTTTTTTAAGTAGATAATATTAAAATTTTTAAGTAAATTTTGGGATGAGAATATTTAGGGTGTGGAAAATTATTCGGAACGTTACAAAATTATGTAAAAAAATACCTGTAAGAGATTAGAATATCACTTTATTCGATCAGTTAAAGAATTATAGCAACAGTATTGCAATATGTACATTAAGCTGTAAAGAAATGCTCTCATTCTGTAAATAAAGATTATTAATGCAAACAGTTATAGAATTCGTAGCTAATCATCTCATTTAATGTTAGTACTTTGTTCGAGATCTTACAATTTCGCAGTTCAAATAAAATGCCATCACTAAAGCGAAACTTCCAACCCTTAATTCAAATATCCGTCCTAATTCAACAAACCAGAACTTCGGAAAGCATTCAACTCAAATTGTTTGTTTCTACAAAAACGTGTATTCTCCTCTAGCTGGATGGAGTAATTTTTTTTCGCACTATCTTATCTTTTTTTTCCTTTCTTTTTTGCCTGTAAATAGAAGAAAATACGATATACCCCCCCCAATCCAATCACCACCAAAAAAGATTGAATGCTTAAAAGGAATCGCTTTAATCAGCGGAGAGGAGGCTGTATTCCTCGATAAATGGTAAGTGGATTTGTAGTTCAGAAGGATGCTATTTATGTCACTATAAAATTACACAAATAATTTTCCATTGTGGTCAGACTAAACGATATGAACTTTTTCCCCTCCATGTTGTAAATGCCGGTTTCTCATTTCACTTTTTAGTCATTCTCACAACTAATTATATAAAACAACAAAAATTATATATTTTCTGTGTGCAATCACTGCTTGTTGGATAGCTCGTCCGGTTTCAGAAAAAGGGTAGCTTTGTTTGAAACCTTGCAAACAAATCCAGATTATAGGGCTTTGTATGAAAGCTAGATGGAAAAATAAATCTGCAGAATGGAAGTTCGAGGAGTCGGTTACTGACTCCTACATTGTCAACTCTGGTTCTTAAACTGATAAGGGGGATAATATGAGAGTAGCCTAATAACTCTTCTGGAAAACGCTGAATTTGCTGCCATATCTCGCGATTCTAAATGACAAAATATATCCGGTCAAAATAGTGGTAGAATAAGATAAAATTTTCTTAAAATCGATAATGCATAAGCAACGTTAAAATTACATTTTGGCATTAATGACTGCTGAATCAAATATTTAATAAAAACATTTCTAAGAGTCAACTACCTGAACAATATATTATTTTATTCAAAAGCTTTTTCTGTCAATCTTATGTTTGCAAAATTAATAAACGAATTTTTAATATTAACTCTGTATGCCAACTAACTCTTGACAATATCCGGGTGTACTCAACTTAAAATATTCAAAATAGGCTAATAATATCAGGCTTAATATCAGTTGTAAAAATATTTTTATTCATACCTCCTATTTCTCTTTACTTTAATCAAGCAATTACTATTAAGAATATTCTCGAAAACAAATGATAGAAGAGCAAGAAAAAATAAAAATAATAAGTTAATGTGTTGTCATTCATCAATATACATACAATGACGATATCTGTGGCAGGTATGTTAGGGACATATCCATAAATATATGAAAATAATTTGTTACAAAATGTAATAAGCAAATATGACTATTATATTTAACTAAAACTAAATTAAAAAATACATATTTATACATATATATATATATATTTAATAAATATAAAATATATAGGAAATATTTTATATATTTTTATATTATTAAATATTTTATAAATAAATTTTTTTTTATTATTTGTGGTATATTTAACGTATAAATAATTGCTTACTTTACTAAAACGTTCGTGATATATTTAATATATTTAATTGCATAAAATAAAATGAAAGAAAGGAAATATAAAAAAGGAAAAAAAGGATCAATATAGGTGATATTAAAATGCAATAATGCTTTTATTTCAAATAAATTTTAATGTTGTTTTAACATATAATATTTTGATGTGATTGTTTGTTCTGAAACTAATTGTGTTTAATTCCCATTCTGTTTCTAATTTGACATTTTCAAAAATTTCAGTGTCTGTTAATTCATAGCAGTACAATGTCCATTTCTATAAAAGTCCATTTATTATTTTCCAGAATTTATTATACGTAGCTGCTTTAAATATTTTAGATGAATTTTCTAGAATACCAATTTTTTGGTATTTTAAATAGAAGAGGAAGAATATCATATTTCCAAGATGTCATATTTAATTTACTAATGGGATTATGTAATTTAATTCTTTAAGAAATATTTTTTAAACTCCACATTTGAAAAACATTGAAGCCAAAAACGAACTGTTACAAAGAAGTCTGAATTCAGTATTTTTATTTATTTATTTTTAAAGCTATTTTTTAAATTTTGTGCCATTCCCTTATATCCAATTTTTAATACTGAAAATTTATCGTTCAACCTTTTTTCAAAATATAGACTTGAATTAGGAATTTTAAAATTTTTACCTTTTAAAAATCCTATATTTGAATCATTTCATAAAAAATTTCCTATTTTTATGAAATGATTTCACTTTTGTATTTCTTTTATGCACCTGTTTAAATGAACTTATTTCTCTCATTTGGAAACAAAAATAAGAAACTTCCAACATCTTGGACAATTATTGATATAAACATAATTTTTTACTTTCACCTTTATATTATGTAATGAAATGAACAGTTTATGTGTACACCTTTTAGCTACACTAAAATTTCTCAAATATTATCTTTAAATTTGAATTATTAATCTAATGTATTCTTTCTTTCTCTTATATCATTTATATAACATAACAACCCAATTGTTAACCCCAACCAATCTCTATACCTTGTTGATACAAATTACGATTTTATTATACCACTACCATTACATTATGCGTTTTAAAGATAAATCATTATTACTTATTTTTCTTAACGTATTAATATGATATAAATGTATTTCAAATTTAAAAATAATTTTATAAATAAATAAAATGCAAAGTAGAGATCATTACAAGAATATATTTTTTTAAATTTTAAAAATGGAATTGAAAAAAAAATTGAAATAATTTGAAAACTCGTAATGCGCAATTTTTTTTTAAAAATCATTTAGTAAGGAACAAAAAAGGAAATAAGTAACTTTTACTAAAATAAGTAAGTAAAGTTAGCTTTATTTATATTTGATTTAATGATTTTCACAATTACTGTTTTACTAATAAGAATTTTTAAATATTGTTACTTAAAATTACAACACACTTGGATGGTAAGAAATATATTGTAGAAGTAAAATTCTATTCTAAAGGTTAACTAAATTTAAATTTTAAAAAGAAAGTCTTTAAAACAAAAAAAACCTTTTAATAATTGGTTAAACAGATTACTAAATAAGAAAGATTTCATTAATTTTGATAAAATAAAATTCATTGTAGAATCACTGTAATTTTCTTCCTGTATGGGTGTACGGAAAGAAAAACACATTTATTCTTTTTTGTAATGATTTAAAAATATTAATCTGTTGCTTTAAGGAATTAGCTTTCTAAAATTAATTAATTTTTTTACTGGTTATGTCTGAATTCATTGATAAATATACCTATCTTTCAGTACATAGTAATTAGTAGATGCTATTAGAATAATGGGGTAAATTCTACTATCGGAAAATCATTCCTCCTTTCATACTAGAAATTTTCATTTTTCGATGACGTGACTTCGATCACCTTTTCTATCACCTGTAAACCTCAATATACTGCTCACACGCAAGAAAAAGATAACTACAAAAAGAAGTCTATTAACATTCTACGGAAGAAATCTTAGTTCGCCGACTTAGGCACACATACACATATCTCCTCTACCTTATCTCATGGTTTTAAAGTATACCGATAAGAGCGCGAAATCTCTAAAAAGTTTCAAGAAAAATCTCAATTATTATTTTTCTCTTTCGCGACAATCATATGCCATTCAATAGTGATCCAAGTTGTTGTCTTATAGTGTTAAGGGGAGTCGGTACCTTGAAAGGTAAAAAAACTAATTTTGGGATAAATTGTTGAAAAAATGATCTTCAATTCCTTACCATTATAACGACGTATTTTATTTAAAGATGCATACGTGTACATTTGGTAAAATGTCAATTACAAGTGTATTAAAATAAATTTTAAAGAATGTAAAACAAACTATCATATGACAGATAAAACCCATTTTTGACAGATCGTTTTGTAATCATTAAGGGTTTCAAAAACACATGCAAAGCCTCAGAATATATATATTTTTATTTGTTTTCCTCTAGATTTTATTTTGACTGTAGTTGTAACTGAAGAATTTGTTCTCATACGCTGTTAAAATAGGGCCTATTGCTTTGAAATCTCATTTTACTTATCGATGTTACTTTATTATGTTAAATTATTCAAAATTCGCTTAGCAATTTTGATTAATTTAGCAATCTTTGTGACTTATTGTTAATTTAGTGTTGAAATATGTTAATTATCTACAATTAAATTATCTATAAAATATTATTCATAAAATTTAACACCTCATTATGACATTATAATCCATCTAAATGCACAAATACATCTATAAGTGAAATTTTTATTGCAAATGGGTTAGAATATCAGATTATGAGAGTACTCAAACACTTGAAGATCAATGTATGTACATTCTATACAAAACAAAAGTAAAAGTAAAATAAAATATTATAGTTAATTTTAAAATTGTTTTTGAAATTCATCTTATGCTTATTGATTGAAACTTTGTGAAAAATAGGCTTTCATTGTGTGAAAAGAATTTGTGATTTCATTGTGACAGTGAAAAGACAATAAGGCCTGACTATTAATTTAGTGTTGAGATTTGTTAATTATCAGTGTTGTATAAAATTTAACACCACATTATCACATTATGAACCATTCAAATGCACAAAAATACATGTACATACAAATAAATTTATTGAAACTGGGTGTGGAGTCAGAGCATTAGACTATCACTACTGTCAAACTCTTCGATGAAGAGATACAAATGAGAGTAAAAAATGACATTTTTTACAAACGTAAGGTCAAAAAAGAACAAAAACCTTTTTTACGATAAAGAAAGATGATAAAATATTAAAAATAATAAGAAAAATACTAGATATACAACTGAAATATTTTAGTTTTGCACCATTTTTTATTTTAGATCCATTTTTCTCAAAATGTAAGCTTTCAACTTCAACTTACCTTTTCTATTAAACTTTTGTATGTATATATATATTATTTTTGTCTATACACTATGTAAAAAGTAGAAGGACACTAGATTTTTGTAACAATAACCGAAAAATATTTTATTTTTACTCAAATTTTTTATTAGAAACATGTTACAAATATTTTAAAAATAATAATTTTAACATTGGAATTATGATATTCAAACATAAAATATTAATGGCAACAAAAAATAGTTTCTTTTGAAACTTTGTAAAAAAAGTAGAAGGGCAGCATTATAATGAATGAAAAAAATAGTGATTTTAATAAGGAATGTTCTTCCCATTGGCCTTTATAACTTCAAATATTCTGTTTGAAGTGAATTGTATAGAGATTGAACTTCTGTTTGACAAAAATGTCCCACGAGTGCATTCAATACTTCTCGAAGCTGAGTTAGCGAATCAAATTGCCTTCCATCAGCATAAACTCGACGAACTAGCATTGCCCAGATGTTTTCCACTATATTAAGGTCAGGACTTTTGGCTGGCCATGGTAAAACATCCACATTATTTGTTAGGGAACCACTTTTGACTCCAGTCGCGGTGTGAATGGAAGCTCCGTCTTGCTGAAACCCACTCTTCACCCCAAGTCAGAGCCATAAGGAAGAAGCTCGGAATTCAGCATTTGAATGTAGTCTGTACGTTTTTGCTCACCATTTAAGAAAACCAGACTTGTTCTTCCTCCGTATCCAACAGCCAACCAAAACCATTAAACCCCTCCTCCATTTGTCGTGTTGAATAGTATTTGCGTCTTTCATTCCGCAGACAATGCCAGTAGTGTTGATATCCGTCTGGACCGTGTAAGTTAAATTTCTTTTCATCGGAAAATATCACAGAAGTCCATTCTGTAGTCCAGACATGTGCCCTTAGCTCACGCCAAACGGTTATCAATGGGAGCTTGTGTCCCACTTTAGGGATGATGTTTTTCGTTTTTTGAAAATGAATTTTTAGATCTTTTAATATAGTTGTAAACTGTTTGTTTCTGTCACATGATTAAGTCCTGCGATTTCTTGTCCTTTTGAAACTCTTCCTTTGTTCTTCTAAGCACACCGGAACAAGTTTTTTCTTTCATCACGTGGTGTTAACTTTTTTCGGTCTACTAGTCTTCTTTTTTTCTTTCCATTTTTATAAAGATTTCAGATAAAGTTTGAAACTGTATTAGCTCACCTGCAACAATCGAGCAATCTCTGACACCCTTACCATCATTTGATATGCGGAAATTTAACCTTTTTGAAAATCGTTCAAAGGTATTCCTTTAGGCATTTCTGAGAACGGAAGAAACAGCGTAACTTTTAAAAACAAATTAGATTTTTTTTGACAGAAAAGGATAAACAAAGTACAAAATCACTATTTAGCTCACTAAATTAAATATATTAGCAAGTGTCCTTCTACTTTTTATACGCATCGGAAATTATATATATTAATTTTATTATTAATATTAGTGGTAGATGTTTAATGTTTGCCTAAAAGGAAAAAAGGGCCATTAAACTAAATCTGCATAAATATCTGGTAGTTAGGAGAAAATAAGAGATATTAATTGGCAAAAACACTGTCCTTCTTCTATTTTTTTTTACGCAGTGTATATATATATACCTCATGTAATTCAGAATATAGTGAACCGAACTTTTTAAATATCTGTAAAACTATTTATTTTATGCAAATTTTAATTACAAAAAATTACCTTTCTTTATAGTTTCATAAATGCTTATATTTAAAAGTTTGTTTAAAAAATTATATGAATATACGTTTTAAAAACACTTCAGTATAATTTAAAAATGTATATTATGTATTGAAAAAATTTCGAAAGCTGTAACTATAGTACTTTCTGAGAAAATCAAAAGTTGCCATTTTAAAATTGTCAATATTGAAGGTACCGACTCCATTTAAAACATTGCCTGAAGAATAGATTTTAAGAAGATGAAATGCATTTATGAAAGCAACTAAAAACAGTATAAAATTTTAAAATGTTTTAGTGTTTGGACAGCAATACTATTATTTATCTTAAGCTCGATTATCGAGCACGATTTTTACTGGGGTGTAAATAGACTTTAAATAAATAACTTTTAAGAAAAATGTCGAAGATATTATATTTAAAATCCCATCATAAAAGAATTTGGCAAAATATAAATGAAATAATGTTTTATGGTGATACATAACACTCTACCATATACAGTGTGGAAAAAAATTAGATAAACCTGAAGTGCACACGGGCATTGAGATACTAACTGTATATGAAAAAGTATTTTAGATGGGCGATCAATAAGATTTGAGATGAATTTGGATTTAATGGTCAAACATTCTTAAATATTTTCAGTAAAAAAATTGAATTCTAAGACGTATTTGCAAATATAAGAAAAGAGATCCTATTAAATCCACAACTGATTTGCTGGTGGGTTTTTCAATTCTACGAAGCATCGATTCATAAGTCTAATTCGACAAAAGTATGGTATAGCATAGTCCTGAATTGGTCTGCACTTAGTCCGAATCTATGTCATATGCACAACGGGAGGAGACAACTATTCTAAATTATATAATAAAATTATAAGAGGTTTCGATCACGAACTAAATAACTTTTAAAAATTCAGATAAATTGTCCCCAGGATTTATGCAAACTTAGTTGTTTTAATGGAAAATCGTGTAATTGAAGTGAAAAAGCAATGAAAAACTATTAAGAATTAACATTTGTAAGTATATTCTTTGAGTTTAAAGTTAACGAATGCAACATTTTAGTGGTTTTAATTACGAGACATTTTATTTTTGTGATTTATTAAAAATAAATAAAATATATCATTTGAATTTTTCCATAAATTTACCCAGAATTATATTTCCTACAGTATTCATAATTATACAGATTACATATTATATTAATTTTCTTCTTATTTTTTTTGAAAAAGAATTTTAGGATTATGCTTATATTTTTGGAACAGAATGTGATGTTCATTTATGAAAGTAGTCCTCTGAATGTTTTTCACTATGCACGCCAAGGATTGTGAAAGTTCACTAGTTGTTAGAATACCAGAAGTTTGATGTAATGGGTTTCTAGTAATGTTGATGAATCTTTTGCACCAGACGATGATTCTCTTGGATTTCGTGAATGAACAGTTATAAATAACATCTAAAGGCTACACAATATGAGTCACGACTGTCGACGACTTCAGTTCACTCAAATTATATCCTTGTCCTTTGATGTAAGATTTCTATCCACAAGTTGCACCGGACCTTTAGGATACTGGTCGTTCACTAAAAATGGTGGACCACTACACCATAATTCATTCTCTTAGAATTTATCTGCATGCAGACCAAGGGAAGTAAGAACGGCACTATTCGTTTCAGAATAACACAAAATCCTGAGTCCTTGATATTTGTAAATTGCTGTATTTTTGATACTCAATTAGAATCAAATGCTTTTAAACAACACGCCTCTTTCATTAATCAGGCCAGGCTAATTTTCGAATCTGTCGAAAACGTTTGAGACACATCAATTTTTAAAGATGTTTTAACTTTTTCCCACTAATTTGATAGCAGGACGGCAGCACAGAGCTCCAATCGTGAAATTGAAATAGTTTTGATCGGGGCAACTAGAGTTTTACTGACAATTAGTTTCATAAATACTTGTCCAGAAACACTGCAACATTTTAAATAAAGTGCTGCTCCATAGGCGACTTCACTAGCATCTGAGAAGCCATGAAGTTCGATGAGCATTGGTTCACTGATAACTATGCATCTTGAATTTGAATGCATTAGTGGTTTTTAAAGCTGTAAAGAATTCATGCCATTCCTCAACATTTTTTTTTTTTAGGCAAATTGTCATTCCAGTCCATCTTCATTAGCCACAGTTTTTGCAAGACAATATTTGCCTTGCCTTCTACTGAGCCAAATAAACCTAAAAATGAAAAATCTTTGCTATAGTTGACAATATCGTACACTTTTTAAACGGAATGTCACGGTATACTTTCACTTTGAAGGAGAAGCAATCTTTTTAGGTTTCTATATTATTCGAGTGTTTTTTATGTCATCTGGAGAAAAAGAGTAATCAGCTTTTTCCTTATCCATTAGAAAATTTTCTGCTGCTGCAAAACAGATGTAACTGCATTCCACCTTTATTCAGAATTTCAGTTAATTCTTCAGTATGCCTTATAGCTTTAATTATTATTATATTTGCGCCGATAGGACATCATCCATACTCTTCCAATATAGGTGCCGATACCGGAAAATTATCTTTTTTCATCTATTGCTAACTGATTAAGCGTGAGCATAGCTAAAAGAGGAACGCTAACTGTTCCGTATGTGACAGTTGCGAGTTCGTATGTTTTAACTCGCATATTCATTCCGGCTTTCCACAAAATGGACTTCAATTTTCTTTGCCTGAGAAAAATTTTTTTATGGTTCTATACATTTTTTATATCTGCTAAAAAACGAATACATGTGTTTACGGAATCTCAACACAATTAAAAATGGTTGCCTTGCATTAGATAGCCGTTAAATTGTTAAGAATTGAGCGAATTTCCTTTTGTTGTAAGGAAAGACGTGTTAAATACGACACGAAATTTTTTAAAATTTGCCTGGACGGTTCATACCTAAGTAATAAGTACACTCAGTTTCTTCATTTTATTTAATTTTTATTCATGGGACCCATTTTTTCATATTCACGTAAAAATATTAATATAACAATAAATAATCAGGTTTTTTTTTTTTTTAACGTCGGCATGAGAAATCTAACTTTTTTTAACACAGTATCTCAATTAGGATCTTTTAACGGACATATATATAGCCATATATTTCCCTTTTTTATCTCTATAAACATTTTTCTTATAATGTTCTTCACATATCAGGTTTTCGTTATTAAGAAAAATATCCATCCTATGCTTTCTATTTCCCTGAAAATTTTAACAATTTCATCTAACTGCTCATAAATGTCTTTAATTAATCCAAAATGAATATTCTCATTTAAAGCACTAGGAACATTTCATGCAAATAAGATATCGGAAGCACCAATTTAATCAATTTAACAGAATCTCAGCTTTATATAGCATGAGTACTACTTTTAATACTAAACGAGCGTTCTAAAAGAATTAAAAGAAAACACTCCACCCTTCTGGTCGAGTGGGGATTCTAACAGTTAAAGTTCTAATACTTTTTATTACTTTATCAATAATATCTGGTTTGACTTCCCCTTCACACACTTCTGACTTACTTTCGCTTTTAATTTTTGCCAGTTCTAATTCATTTTTAGCTTTTTCTAATTTTTATTTTTTTCCAAATCCATTTGACGTTGCTTCTCATGTTTGTCAATAATCATGTTGGCAATATCTTTTGACCAAGTCTGGTCTATTTTTAAAAATGTCACTCTTTTCAATTTCATTATTTTAATATGCGATAGTTAATTTGTCAGAAACGATCAAATTTATTTCTGCGGCAATGAGCGACAAATCTTCCTTTTTGGCTCCCTTAAACATGCTTATTAGTGAACAAAAGGTTAAATATATGGATTTTAAAATTCCATTTAGTTCTATCACAAAGCTTTTCACTTAACTCTATACTATGATCCCCAGGGTCGAGGCCTTAATTCCCTGGCTCACGATGATCAGATGTCCTTGCACTATAGAGCATAATGAACTATATACACAGTCCAGTCATATTAATGTGACCACCGCCTACTTTCGACGTCAACGTGAAATAACCCATCACAAAAGGCAGGTGGCAGCACATTGCAGTGGAGTGTATATATAAAGAATTCCACTTAATACCACACTCCACTTTAAAGCCAGAATATACAAGAGTGTATATTCTGGCTTTTTGACAGATGGTCACATTAATGTGACTGGACTGTGTAATTAGGAATCAGTAATCCAAATAATAACACACAATGAAAATTAAATCATCATTTGTATTCGTACACTATCATAGTCACTCGTGGCCATGCTATTTCACTCTTTCCGATCAAATACGACGTTAACACAAACCTCTTTCACCGCTAGAGGTATCCACGTGCGCAGGCACGAACAATAACACTCAAGATAATCAGAATATGAGTTAAAAAAGAATTTTTAATATATGAAAAATGTCTATACTTCTCTCATTTACATTTCTCTTTATTTTCAATTTTCATAGTATTTTTGAACAAAACAATTAAAATAGATTCTTGTTAAAAATTGAATTGTCTCTGTAACTGATGGTGTAATACACTGCATATTTTAATTTAGAAAATGGAACAGTTGCTGTTGTGGTGCCGAATTGGTTAAAAAATATTAATTCTGAAAAGAATTTATACGGATCAAACATTTAAGAATATAAAAGATTTTATTTTCAAACATTTCATAGAATTATGACTAGTATTATCCATTTGTAGAACTCTAGTTTATTTATGCTTCTAGTATTCTTTAGAAAGATAATTATTCTGAAAGAAAGCTATTTGAATAAAAACACATCATCATATAGTTTGTAAGAAAATATTAATTCATAAACATCATATAGTTTATTAATGTAATTTTAATGATAGGAAAATCATGGTATACAGTTCAGTTTAAATGTTTTAATATTACAGCATTTATAACTATTTGATATTTATTTATCACATGTTTCTATTTGTGGAAATGTAACACATATGTCATGGAAAGAATAATTCATTATTTACATTTTAATGTATATACTGCGCTAATTATTGAATACATTTTTATGTTAATTATATGGAAAACAATGCAATTACTTCTCCAAATATTTATAATTATTCTTGGGTATAAAATTCCGTTTTAATTTTAAACTAATATCTTCTGTGTGAAAAATATGTTAATTATTTTTTCATTCATTTTCATCCTTGAGAAATCCAAAATCACTTTAGAAGTTTTGCAAACTTTAAAGACACTCCATTATGCATCAATTTTAGATGTTTTCGCATAACCAATCGTTCCGTAAATTCATCGTTTTTTAATAGTAAAGTTTGGTTTATCTTATAAAAGAAAAGTTTACTTCCATGAAGTCTACTACGAATAAATCTGTATCAGATAAAAAGCTTCGTATTCCAATTTTTCTTTGTAATTTCTTGGTTATACTTCATTTATCAAAAATTCTTCTAAATTATTTCTTTATTACAAGCAAATTTATTCCAGACGTTTATTTACAATTTAAATTAAAAATAATTTTTTTTTATTCCGAATGTTCTTTTGATAATTTTTTAGAAAAGCTGAAATTGTCAATTTCTATGAGAGGGTTATCGAGAATCTGAAGGGAGATTTTGAGGAACTATGTTCTTCTCCTTACTTCCTTTAACCGAAGCTTTTTCTGAGGGACCTTGGTTTATTTTTTTCTTGACATATTCATGTAAAAAAAATCATGTTAAGAGTAATAACTTAAGTTAGACAACACCACTTTGCTTCTTCTGCTGCAGCACTATCGAATTGTTTATCTATGTCGTGTTTTGGTTCTAACATGTTCTGGTGTCCATTAGAATTGCAAATAGTATATCTAATTACGCATAGCTTTAAAATACTTTCTTATATGGAATCGGATTTATCCTTTTCATTACAAAATGCATAATTTCTGTTAATGTATTTTATGAGCAAACTAATTAATTTATTTTATGTGCAGTTCATCGGTAAGAAGATTAATACATTTTTAGAATAATAAATATTAAAATTAATAAATAAATAAATATTTCGAAAAAATTTGTTTTAATTTATTTTCATATATTTCTGCATTCCTATAATCAGAAGTAATACAATGCTTTCTGTCACACTGCTATTTCATTCTTAAGAAATTTAATAAGTCTATTAACTTTTGGTTTATTTGTTTGTTAAATTTTTCATTCTCGTTTTTTTTTTCTTCATTAAATTGCAAATCAAAATTATTAGGATTACAGTTATGTTGTTGTTTCTTATCCCACTTTGGCTGGCCAAGCCCACGAGCCCATACGTACTCATGATTGAAGGGGAAGGAAACAGCTTCTTTTTGTGATGGAGCATCCGTAGGTAGAAGTCTGACTTTGGCTCCGTGGTGCTGTTACAGTCATAGGAGACCGGGACCTACGGCTTAAAGTGGATTCCGAACCACTACAAACATCCAGGGCACCGCCGGGATTCGAACCGAAAACGGGAATTCGAACCGGGGACGAAACCTGTGGCACTGATCGCTAGACACTCGGCCATTCAGGTCCCAAATTTGTGAATGCCAACGGCACGCGGTGTTCCCAGGCGATCACCCACCCTAGTACTGACCGCGCCCAATGATGCTTGACTTCGGTGATCTAACGAGAACCGGTATATTCAGCATGGTATGGCCGTTGGCTGGATTACAGTTATACACAATGAATAGAAGTAATAATACATATGAATTGGAATTTCCTCATACAATTTTCTTACAACCGGCATTTTATTAATGTTTCGAATTAATTTAAAATTGAATAAGAGATTTCTATTGGTATAAATTAAAACTTTTTTTTTTTTTTTTTTTTACCAAATCAATTATTTAGAATTTCGACCACTTTCTTATAATTTTTGAGTGCCAAAACCATTATTGCATCTGAAACACTAAATAATGTTTTAAAGTATACTCCCTCTATTAAATTTTACGACATCTTGAATTGCTTACTATTCATGAATAATTGCTTTGTACTGAGGCTAATATTTCTAAAATGTACAAATATCAGCAGAAAATTTGTTTAAAGATATGAACTGTAAACAAATTTTTAATTATTTTCAAGTTTTTTGTAACAATTGTTGACAGATTTGAATTTGAACAGGATGCATTTTGAATTTTATTTAAATTCAGCAAATAGCTTATTTACTCATGATTTACAGAACAATACAGATTCTGTATATTCTAAAAAACCTTTCGATTAATTTTCTTACTCATGTACATTTATTAGACTTTCAATAGATTTATTTAAGTCTTCTAATGGTTATTTAAGGTTTTGGCAATTAAACTATCATTTATTATATCAGATTACAATCGTCCTTATTCAATTCTTCTTATTAATTTCGTTACTGACCTGCGAAGAATTTTTCTTTTAATTTTTGTTTACTTTAAAATATTCTGTGTTAATTTTCGTTTTGAAATTCTTCAAATCAAAGAAATTTAAAATGAACGTTTACCCTGTTCTTTTTAACTTCAATATCTCTTGCTGCCAAGAGTATGATCATTTAAAAAAAAAAAGTTTTTTGTTTGTTCTTTTCACACTTCCTCTTCCTGTCCTTTTTGCACCAATTGTTTGGCCACAATTTTCTTTTATGTTCATTTTATTGGTGCTTCACTATTTTTAAGCTGTCACTTTCAGTCAGGTTTTAATAAACTCTGTTTATCAATGACACATGGTCATTGATTTCAAAGATAATTCATTCATTCATCACTACTTGATCAAGTTGAGTCTGAATTATAGTAAAGACATGTGTTACCTGTCATCACCATCGAGCTGGATGGACCCCCGATTCATTTTGCACGTGAAGTCAAGACGTTCCTGTTGGACACTTTCACTGAAAACCGAGAGATAAGTCGAGGTTGTAAGTGGATCTCACGATCGCTAGACTAGACCCCGGGGGGTATGGGGATACTTAAAGTCTCGTTTGTATCGTTCTCTAGCCACTATGGTGGAGTTAAAAGATGATATTCGACGGACCATCTGTGATATCGATGCCGACCGGCTGCCCTCAGATGTAATAAGCGTGGTGACCATGTTGAACACCTTTTACTTTAAAATAAATCCCCAATCATGCTATTGAGATCTGTTTCATTGTCTGTTTGTGTTTGCTAATTTGCATAAAATGTCTCAGTATGACTCAGTGAGTGCCTTCTATCTGTTACTTTTGGAATTATTTTTTATATATGGAAAAAAAACCAGTGTCCTTCTGATCAAATTCTATCAAACCAAACTTTTTTCCGAGTATCACTTCTTTATTATGAATTTATGGATGTTCCAGTGTGAAATTTATTATTTAAGAATGGCAAAAATGATTATACAGTTTTTCACAAAAGTTTTCTGATATGTGTTGATTCATGTTATAATTCTAATAAAAGAAGTAGAATTAATTAAAAATTTCAAATGACTACATGAAGAGAAGATCATTTCAAATAATAAACATAATGCAACGGCTTTAAGAAGAGGGGCACTTTCAGGTTCATGGGAACACTGTAGTTACACACACACACACACACACACACACACACACACACACACACACACACACACACACACACACACACACACATATATATATATATATATATATATATATATATATATATACGATATATATACACTCAAGAGCCAAAACATTATGACCACCTGTCAATAACGAGTTGGCCCACCTTAGCGCGGAACACAGCTTCAACCCACCTTGGCATGGATGCCACTAATCCCTGGTAGACGGCCGGAGACAGATTGTACTAGCTGTTTAAGCAACGGTCACGCAAACTGAGATATTGCGAATCGGTGGTCTTTTAACTCTGAGCTGCCGTCCCAGGACATCCCAAATGTGTTCTATCGGATTGGGATCCGGTGAGTTAAGCGGCCAGGACATTAACTGGAATTCAGCATCCGTTCCTGGAACCACTCCAACATAATTTTAGCCTTGTGACAAGGGGCGTTGTCCAGTTGGAACATTCCATTTCCAACTGGAAAACAGGGGCCATGTAAGGGTGCAACTGATCCGCAATGATGTTCAGATACCCCGTAGCATTCATGGTCTGCTCTACCACAACCACGGGTCCCAGAGACGCCCAAGAGAATGTCCCCAAAGCATAATACCGTCACCACCGGCCTGTGTATGGCCTACTGTACATTGAGGGAGCAACTGTTCGCCAGGAAGACGGCGTATCCAGACACGGCCATCGGCGTGATGAATGACAAACCTGGATTCATCTGACCAGGCAACTCTCCCCCCACTGATCCATGGACCAGTCACGATGTTCCCGGCCCAGCGCAGGCGCAGTTGGCGATGACGCTTGGTCAGCAAAGGCACAAGAATGGGACGTTTGCTGCGTAGCCCCATATCCTACAGTGTCAGCTGAACAGTGTGCTCCGATACTATTCTACTTGGCCCTGCATTGTATTGGGCTGTCAGCTGAGCCACTGTCTGGCTCCGGTTTTGCTTCACCATGCATGACAGTCTCCGACGACCTTTTTCTTTGATAGCGTGTGGACGTCCACCACCATGTCGTCTACTGCTGGTTTCACCGTCATTCATCCACTTTTCATAAGTACTAACAACTGTAGATCTCGAACAACCCGCGAGTCGTGCAGTTTCGGAAATACTTGTTCCGAGCCTTCGAGTCATTACAATCTGCCCTCTATCAAAGTCGCTTAGATCCGCAGCCTTTCCCATCACACACAGAAGTAAGTGAAAAGAATGATTCTTCCAGACTGTCCAGCAGTAGTTAAATACCACTTCCACCTGATCACGTGCCTTCCACGTCATCCAGGCGAGTTCATTGCAAAATGTAGGGGTGGTCATAATGTTTTGGCTTCTTGAGTGTATATATATATATGTACGATATATATATACAAACTATTATACAATACGGATTATTATACAAAGAAATGAAAATTAAAAATAAAATTTGATCGCAAGTGCATAATTAAATCTCAAGTACAATTCACTCCAAGGTTGGAGATTTTCAGAGTTCCACGTCTACTTTGGAACGTTCTACGTCTACTACTAGAACGTCTACATTCCTGAGTCTTCGTTGAATCTAATTGCCTGGTCTGCCCCAGACCTTAATTATTACACGACGTGGTACAAGAAAGCACAAGAAGTTCACTTTCGAAAACGGACGGAAACTCCGGCAATCAGTCATTTCAAAGAAAAAGAGAAGGACTACACTCTAACCACTCTAAAGGGTCTCAAACTACGGCCCGCATAAGGCCCGCCAGCGCCATCAATCCGGCCCGAGACAGCGAATAGCTATATTGCTGCAATAAGTTGGATAAAAAAACACAGAATGATAATAACTCGGTTTTATTTAGTTGCTACATAAAGCTTAATGACAAGCATAATACGCAGAAAATTTAACTTAAGCATAACAACTAACAAATAATTGAAATGAATCCCACTAACATTATAAACTAGTGAACCTCCCGCGGTTACCCACGGTAATTATGTTGGGGTAATGAGTATCGCATATGCATGTATAGCGATGTTTGGAATGTATATATCCTGAATCAAACATAGGATTTTTATCCTTAAAAATCCCTCAGGAACGGAAAAGCTAAATTAACGTGAATGAAATCGCGGGGGGTATCCGCTTGTAAAAAATATTAATGAGATTTATGTAATTGTGATTTTTCACTGACAATAGTTTGTAGTTATGGATCAATTTTACTTGTACCAATTATTAAAAGAGATTTAAGATGTTCATCGGTTAACTTAGATCT
Source organism: Caerostris extrusa (assembly GCA_021605095.1). Lineage (NCBI taxonomy): Eukaryota > Metazoa > Arthropoda > Arachnida > Araneae > Araneidae > Caerostris > Caerostris extrusa. Next base: position 14,706 of record BPLR01001241.1, on the reverse strand, counting down.
GTAAACATTCTTTGTGTACTTCATTTTGGAGAAAGTTTTTATCACACAAGAGTAGTCGTACAAAAAACAGAAAACAGCCCACGAGCAAATTTATGTAAATTATCAAATTGTATCAGTGGAAGACTCTTATAAAAACCCCAACAAAGATGAGTTTAAATATTTGTTCTTAATTATACTGCACTGTAAATCAATAATTTCCATTTGAAGCTCCGGGGATAGGATTTCAATGTTAGTGACAAAGGGGTTTCAATGTCAATGACATCAAAGTCTGAGAAACGTGTATCAAAAATTTATCAAAGCATTCAAAACTTCGACTGCAAAATCGACGGGAAATTTTCTACTGCTTTATATGATACAATGAAAGACTGCAACCACCATCATTTATTTTTGCAACCACTCCTTTATTTTACCACACATGTTTTTGCCACCATTAGTTGTAATAGATTTCAAATTTTTCCATCTTAGATTCTTTTTATTAATGTCATTGTCAACTCCCTTAAAAATATCTTCCCCAGTAGTCGTGCCGTGAATACTATCCAAATATCAAGAAATTCTTCATACACTTCATAGCTTTTATTTACTTCTCAAATAAAAATCAACACCTGAGCCGTATCAATGACACATCCGGTTGACTCATCCAAGGTCAGGGAAAACCACTCAAATGGTATTCATTTATCTGACAGTTGAGATGATATATTTTTTGTAATGTATTGTACCCTCCGAGCCATGGTGTTTTGCTGACAAACTGACCGATTTAAATAAATTTATCTTTTCGGAGCACATTTCTTCAGTTGCAATTACGCATTCTTTGATCATTTCTCCATCGGTGAATGGCTTTCCACGTTTTGAGATTTCAAGAGCCACACGAAAGCTGGCACGAAGTGTAGCCTCATACGGTCATTATTGACTTTAAGCAAAGATTGTTGCTAAAGATTGTTGCAATTTCAATCCGCGCTGCGAATTTTTCTATCTACAAACTTCCTGTATATTATGAGGTAATTTTGAAAGTGTTTCGTTTTCATAATGACTTTTTTAATGTTATATTCTTTGAGAACGGCTATGGCTTCATTGCAAATCAAACATAGTACCTTATTATAGGACTTATCATGAAGATATTGAAAGTTCCATTGATCTCTGAATGTTTTGCATTCACTGTCTATTTTTCGCTTCTTTTCCATACTAGTAAAGTCACGTAACAAAAATTACAAGTTAAATCAAAATGATAGAGTTCCGCTTCCTTCGCCTTCCCTAGATAGACTGAGTCGGTCGCGCCGCTGGTTTTTATACTCAATTACTGCGATCACGAAGTAGGTGGAATACACCAGAACCTTCTCAAACCAACGAGGTTATTCACGAATGTTTGATTGTTACTGCGCTTTCGAAACTACTACTAGCGCTCTCTGTTAGCGACAAAGGATATTACCTCTTTTTACCATTACATGTCGTCAAGTGTCCCGCTCGTACAGATACACACAATAGTAATTGTAGTAATTGAACCAGCGAATTTCGCAAGCGTATGCTCGCTCAGAGCGCGTGCAGAAAAATTAAAACGGTTTTGGCCCTTGGTACTTACTGCAGTAAACAGTATGGCCCTAAGGCTGGAAAGTTTGAAGACCCCTACTCTGGGCGATAACTAATTTCGTGAGTCTCATTATACACACGTGTCACCAGAATGTCTGCTATCAGAGGTGAATAACAGGTTGTTCTCAATGGTACAAAACACTAATTGTATGTAATTCAACTACCCACAACACTTCTTGTTTTCTGACCAATTCGAATGATCGTTTGTTATTATGTACTTGTCTAATAACAAAGCATTTCTCTCTCCTGGGAATGGAATGCCGAAAACTCTTCCCGTGAAAAAATGCTACAGTATAGTATTATTTAATAATACAATATGCCTTATTAAGTATAAAATTTTCACATTTTGAAAAATCCCTTTTTAATATTTTATTAAAATTTTTTAATAAAATATAATATTATATTCTATATAATAAAATTATAAAATAATATTTTAAGCCTAAATAAATCTTACAAATAATTTTGCATATGTTATATTCTAGCATCAAATTTGTCTGCTTCATATCAATTTTCAATATTAATTTAGATATATATTTTCTGACACAAATTGGTATAATTAAATCTTTTGTTCAGAATATTCAGTAGTTTTTTTTATCTAATACTTATTTATATAATTAGAATATTTTCACAATTAAAGATAAAGCAAAAACACTTCGTTGGAAACTTGTAAATTAATTATTAATTTGTATTTCGAAAATGCTTATATTATTAAAGAAATTTCTCAAACTTCGTTTGTTTAAAACGATTCTACTGTCTTCTTAGACTATTCAACTTTTTTCGTATATAATGTTAAGCATAGTAGAATATAAAGTAAATCAAGAGTCGGGAGATAATAAAGCTTCGGATGGTATGAAGAAAATCATCGTTCGAAAATAAAAATTTAAATCCAAAATTATTATAAAACATAACTTAACGTTTCAAAAATGTTTTAGAATATGTGTAATCCAAAAGGATTTCAAAGAATAATTTTTATCAGACAATAATTCGATTCGATAAAGAATAAATAACAAGAAAGAAGTTCTTTGTTAATGTAAATAATCGAATATTTTTGAATTTATTTAGCCAGTAACATGAAAAAATGTTTATTACAGTTTAATATTTTCTTATGAAAACAAAATAAATATATTTGGTGCTAAGGTTGCATATCAAAAAGGGTTTGGTGAAAATCAAAAGAACTTTAAACGCAGTTTTAATGCATCCATTCAACAAATATGCTGATAGACGCGTTATATATGAGGAAGTGCATGTGAAGTATGTTCGAATTATTTTATGACACTATGAATTAGTGTAAATATTCTACATCTTACCCTAAATTTTAAAAGTATTAGCTAAAAACCTCTGTTTATAGAATGTTTTCATCTTTTATCATGATAATTATCCTAAGCACACAATCTTAAATGTTCGATTGCGATTGCTTTACAAGATTGAATAAATTGTTAAAATGATTCTTCAGTTACCAAATTTGCATCCAACAGGAAACATGTTGTTGAAGTTGAAAACAGAATTCGAAAACATATCATTTATTCAAAACAGCAGCTAAAACCGGTATTACAAAAATTAAACGATATGACTACGAATTTGCTGAAACATTTGTTTGAATTTATATCAAAATCATCAAAAAATGTCATTAAAGCTCGCTGATATCCAACTAATTATTGAAAATTGTTATATATGAAAATTTTTTTTGTTGAAATTAATTTTGTTCTTATCAGGAAACTTTTATGAGTAATACTCGTTCATGTATTATTGATTTAAATGAATACATTAATACTCTTTCACGCATTATTGCTTCTATAACCAATTTATTTTAATTAATTAAAGAAAATGTAATTAAACTGTAAAAAGCTTGTTTTATCTAAATTATTTCAAATGGAAATTAACGTTATTTGGTATAATAACAATTTTTTTCTAATAATTTGTATAAATGGCACGTCTATCCTAAAACGTTTGTGAGAAGCTGCATGTTTGCTAAACGTATTGTCATGTCGATGTGAATTACCAAATCTCGAAATTGAAAAATTATTTAATTAGTCCTTGTGTTTTTCACTAGTTAATTATTTGAGTCCTTAAATTTATAATAATTACTAATATAAGCTAATGTTTCTTTCCATGTTAGGTAGATGTTTAATTTAAATTACGGTCTCTAGCAGCTAATCATAAATCATGCTTAAGAAATCATATAATAGAATGCTATATAGCAGAAAAGCAGAATATTTTATAATATTTTCTTACGTTAAATCATAACTTTAAATTATTGTAAGAATGATACATAATAAATACTTTACACATTAAAATGTAACTGAAACTATTTAAACTTTGACTTTACCAATATTTTCAGTTTTAACTATCATGAAGAGACGGAAGTTATATTGATAGTAAAGAATTAAGCGATATTTCTAAAAATTCTATGTAAATTAGATTTCTTTTATTTAAATATTTGATTATAATCTTGGCTTTTCAAACTCAGAAGCTTAATATTTCTTCCTTACCTGGACGATAAGATATCTTAATCTATCTTACATCTTTGAAATAAGATATCTTGCTATCTCTTCGTCTTGTCACTTTCTTATCTATGAATCTTCCAGCAATTGCAGTGAGAAAAGATATCCAAAGTTGCTTTACTGTCTGTATATCACCTCTTTTTCATTGTAGTTGACAATTCAGACACAGACAATTTTTCATTTCGCCGTGCTAAATTTTCTGAAAAACTGTAGACTTGCAAAGGTTGGAGTGGTAATTCTTTAAAAGAAAATAACATATTTCCTTTTTTTCTTCTCATTATAATTCGCTGTATTGTTCATAGATTGTATAGAAAAATTTCTACTAGAAAAAATATTAAAAAATGCAGTAATGTTTTAATTTACATGTACTTCTTCAATTTAGTCTTAAAAGATTTTCCATCAGCATCATTATTTTAGATTTCGAAAATGAGTGAAGGAATACATAAATTGCAAAAGATGCTGAATGATTACTGCAAATTCCCAATTAATCAATCTCAAATGTCATAATTTATACTTTAATTGACTTGTATTATTTGAATATTACCATAGTGAAAATACAATATTTACTGTACTCTTCGTTTGAAAATTTAGGGGAAAAAAAGCAATAGTTATGTGAAATAAATATTTTTTAATATTTTGCCCTACTATAACTTCTTAGTTGAAATCATAGGAAAAGTGAATGTTCAGAGTTTTGGTTCAAAATTTGATGCCAATTAAATAACGTCACCCAACTCGTGCTCAGGTTTGAATCCATTGCCGGTGTCCGTTGCAGCCAGAGCTTTCAGAAATGAAAAAGATTCGATGGAGAATTTCTGTCACTTGTGCAAGCATCTCGCATAGGCAACTAAGCTGCGTGGGGGACTATTTTGGATTTTCTCTCAAGCGACACACAAAAGTTCTCTCGGGAGATATCTCTTCAACATCCTTAATAGCCTACTCAAGTGGGACATATATCAAACGATGTTCAGTAAAGAAAAAAATAATTGGAAGGCGATTTTAAAAATATTTATACTTTAACAATCAATTGTATTTCTTATATTATTTAAATGAAGAAACTTATAATACGGGCTTTCATCATGAGTAAAAAACGTGATTACAAACTGGCTATGGGCTAAAAAAAAAATCTTCATACAGATGTCCTTAAAGAGCTGACAGTTAAAAAAAAAAAACAATTGGAATGTCATTTTTTGCAACAAATTCAGGTGACAAACCATAAATTTAATTTAAAAATTTATGATAAAAATTTTAGATTAAACTAACAAATTATTATGAGACGTACTAAAAGCACTAAAGTAAAATAATTGCTTTATTACGTTTAAAACAAGAATTTAAAAACGATACTGAACTACTCGAAGTCATAGTTCAGTTATATAAGATAGATAAGAGTTGCCAATTATAAAATAAAAAAATTAAGTACAAACATGTTTACAAACTTTTCCTTATTAAAAGAAAAACTAAAATAATTAGACTTATAAATTAACATTTTCATACAACCAAACCTTTAAAAGTGGCTGCTCGTTTGGGGACATCGTTGACTCGTAAGATGTAAAAATTTGAAGAGTTTTTCTATCTTGTTTGAAGTACCTATTGTTAATTCATTTGAAGCCACCATCCTGGTAGAGTTCTAGATAAATCATTAACCTGGTAAAAATTTATAGATCTGTCCAGATACAGAGTTGCTGATTGTTGTATATATTCAACTAAATAGCACTGGTTTAACAGCCACGTTGAAAAAGTTCACTAGGCAGTGAGGTTTTAAGTCAAGAAATACGAAATTAGTGATTAGTAATTCATATTTTATACGAAATTCTGATTAGTAATTCGTATTTTATACGAAATTCGTGATTAGTTTTGAAATAGCCCCGGACGAGGTTCTAGTTCTTATCCTGTATTATTTATATTATCCAAATATTCGTATATATTACATTTTTTCCATCAATAGAATTTTCAACATGAACAAGAAGCTGTAAATTACAAGTTAAGCCATTTTTACCCTTTTATAGACAATAATTTTCCTTTGATAAATTTAATTTCAATTTACAAAATTATGTGTTTCTTTTTAAAATGAAACTAATAGCATTTAAGTAATTATAATTAATTTTATTTTGAATTCAAAGTATTACAATAGGAAGAAATAATTGTTTCGAAAATATATAAATATAAATAAATGTAATTTCTAGAATTTAGTTTCTTTTATGTAAATTCTTTGTCTAATAGTTTTTTATGCTTTCAATTATCCATGTGAGGTATAGATATTATACGCCACGGGAAAACACACTTTGATTATTATTATTTTTTTCATTTTTTTAGCTTCCCTAAACATTAAAAAATAATGTTTTTATATTTTAGTTATTCATATAATACCCAATTGTGGGTGAATTATTTATATTATTATATTAGTTAGTTATTTATATTACTTTTTTTTTGAAACTTAAATTTAAGAAATTTAGAATGAATTATTCGTCAAAATGTATTAAGAAAGACATAAAAGTGATGAGTTATTATTAATTGTACAAGCCTATTTCATAATTATAGATTATAAGAATGTTTTTCTGAAAAGGGATGACTACGATGAAAATTCTATAGGAGTTATTTAACACAATTTTTTGAGAGACGAAGAAAAGATACTTTAGAATTGGAAAAAGTTACAGATAGCAGCGAAAAACTTAAAAACTTTATGTTGGAAAGAATAATAACCTTAACTCCTATTATAGAATTTAATGCAGAAATTCAATATTGAAGAAGACATCAATCTGTATTTAGTTCTTTTTGAGATACAAGCTTGTCGTGGATTATTATTGGAAAAATAATGGATCTCACTACTTTGAGAATACTCTGCTTAATAAATAAATTGTTTGCGAATCAGAATTAAAAATGAGTGATTATAAATAAGTAAAATAATCGTTACTAAGAAGATTTAAATGAACTCCCCAAAATTCATTTAGTTATTTGTTACACATGAAAACTAAAGGCAACACCTGGCGAGACTTTTATTATGAGTTGTAGATGAAATTTGAAGGTTAGACATCAATATTGAAAATAATAACATTCAATCAACTAAGAGATTTAATAATAAAGATCAATTTTCTAAAAAAAAAGAGTTTTTTTTACTGATTTAGACACTATTACTTAGATCAAAGGAGCAATATTGCTTCTCTTGTAGAGTTAGTCGAAAACTATCAGAGCGGAAAAAGACAAGTAAAAACTTTCTGCAACTGTGAATGGGAACAATTTAAATTTTCGAGGCAACCTATTATAAATTTCTTTTTTTCAGAAATCACCTTTTCTAAATTTCGTAGAGAAATTCAATGAGGACTAATTCCATAATAGAATAGATGAGAGATATTCGTCTGGGGACTTCCAAATTAGTAGAGAAAACAAGATTTATAAAGATATTAGAACTGTGGAGCCAGGAGACATTTGCGATCTCATTGTAAAGCAAAATAAAAACAGTTCAGTATTTCAGAACACAGTTAATAAGAATTATGAAAAACGTACCCAAGTTTCTTTTTAATCCATTTTGCAATATTTGAAGGAGGACCTAAAACAAAAGAAATGAAGTTAAATAATATAACCATAGGTTGCATAGTAACTAACTCACTTATCAGTAAGATTATTAAGAGATGATATGTGTAAGGAGATACTTAACATTCTGAACTTTTTTAATAAATGGATATTTTTTTCTTCTTTTTTGAGATTTAAAATCCACAGATTTCAATTAAGAGATCTTCTGACCAAGACGTTATAAAATAATTTCATTTTGTCATGACATGATTTGCCAACATCACAGTTATGTTTTCAAGTAGTTATAGGAGCTGATATGCTGGGCTAGAAATCACCAACAATTATAATATTGAACTGATAGAATGAATTAATTATCGCATTTGCAGAAAAGATAGAAACCATGGTCGATGCAAATATCCAAATTAAACCTGGGTTATGAAGTTAAACTGGGTCATCTTAGTGAAATTCTGGTATAATATAAATCCATAGGCTCGATATCTTCTAATAAACCAACTGAAAGTAAAATGACTGATGTATCTACAAAAATTGAGTCAAAAGATGACAAAGTTGCTGGATGCAAAAGATGGATAGTTTCCAAAATGTATTCCATTGCCTAAAGCAAGAAATGGTATTTTAATTTACACATTGATAATGTTGCAGCTTTGATAAACGCGAAAACTTCTCTGAAAATTAAGCTACATTTGATGGTTCCGTTTCTGAAAAAAATATAAAAATAATGAATATGTATTCCGTACAAGTAGAAAATAATGCATACATAAGATAAGGGGTCTCCAAACTTTTCCAGCCTTAGGGCCATACTGTTTACTCCAGTAAGTACCTAGGGCCAAAAAAACCATTTTAATTTTTCTGCCATTATCTATAATTTCTAGACTAGGTGCCGAGTACGCTCTCTGAGCGTGCATACGCTTGCTAAATTCGCTGGTTCAATTACTACAATTACTATTGTGTGTATCTGTACGACCGTGACACTTTACGACCGACATCTAGTGGTTAACAGAGGAAATAGGTAAGTATAACTACAGAGGGTAACAGAGGGCGGGATGTTCACTAATTTATAGTGTTAGTTGGATTCATTTCAATTATTTGTTAGTTGTTATGCTTAAGTTAAATTTTCTGCGTATTATGCTTGTCATTAAGCTTTACCTAGCAAGTAAAAAAAACCGAGTTATTATCATTCTTTTTTATCCAACTTATTACAGCAACAATAAGCTATTCGCTGTGGTGGGCTGGTTGGATGGCACTGGATACTCCAAAACAAGTTTTAATATAGAATATTTTAATTTTAAACTGCTTTATAAACATCGTAGTTCAATGTTAGAAATTTCATTACATCGTAAGTTCAATTATTCTTTTTAATTACTGTAAATACATGTTTATTTCTATTAATAGTTTTAGGGAGTAATGCCTTATCCTAAATTTCAATTTAATCAGGCTAATATTTCATTTGTCCAAACTTTCATGTTTCGCGAGCGATATTTTCTGTATTTCTTAAGTCTACTTTATAAATAAACCCATCGTTTATTGTGGGAAACCTACTTCCGTCGTATATAGGGAGTTTTTTCCTGATTTCAATTTCAAATTGTTTTAGTTAATTTTATAATCGATCCGTCAACTGATGTTGGAAAAGAATCCCAAACATTGATACTAAATATCTCGGACAACCTAGCCCATTGCTATACAATTTTCGATCTCAATCAGAGTATGCTGAGAAAGATTTGGCTGTGTGGGATCGATTTGATTAGCTGTGACTATCCAGGATCTAGGCTGATTTCGGGAAGATTGCGAAAACTTGATATAAAATGACTCTTGGTCTTTTTCTGTTATATTGACAGCAAAAGTATCATAATCTGGAAGATTGATTGGTAGAGAACTTTTAAGTAGTCCTTATTTTGAGAGACTTTTAGTGTGGTCAAGAATTGGGTCAAATTAAAGTTCTTTATGAAAAAATTCACGTTGGGTAAAAGTGTTTGTCAAACTATGGAAGCTTAAAAATAGCATTTAGGATATGTGTATTTAAGTGAGTAGGGTGTTTAGAATGAGCGTGTCTAGAATGAGCTTTATTTGCGTATGAAAGGAACTGCTAATAAAAACTAGTGATAAAGGGAACAGGTGGTTGATCGCTTTACTTTGTAAAAATGTATAATTTTAATTTAAAAAATACGTAAAATTCAATAACACTTTTAAACTATTAAATAGAAAAGTACCAATTCATAATTTCTTTCTAAAGGAAGTTAGTAAAATAAATAATTGCACATATTTAGAAGGGATAAGAAATTGGTTTTGGGGAAGTATTTTCTGACCCTTTTATAGATGAAACTGTATTAATTTTTTTTTAAAAATAGTAATAAGTGTTTATAAAAAACTTATACATTGAAAGATGAATTTTGAACGTTTTTGAAATCAGTTTAATTATTTGAGTATATATTTTACATATCACATCTTTATACTCGGGTTATTTAAAAGGTGATAATAAAATACACTCAAAGAAATTGAATGTACAATGAGTACTATGTATTGAGTTTGATTTGTTATGTATGTTGCAGGTATGTAGTGAAACAAGTTAATAAGTTTCAAGGTGGCGAAGGACGAGAAGGAAAAGCACACAGAAGAAACGGAGAGTGAGTCGGACAGAAAGGGAAAGTGTTCAGTCTTATCGCTGTGGCCCATACAAAACAGAGATCTCGTAAGAGCATTGATCTTTCGATTTCGCTGTGGTTAATGTAGGTCCAACTGCTATTATAGAGGATATAGGTGAAGGGACCAGTTCTTAGAACTTATTGAAAAATCCAGATTTCATTCTTCTAATCAAAGATTAGTTCCTGAAACTTCGAATAAGTATTCTGCAACATTTTATTACTGAAAGAAAAGTATTGAGTGAGTGAGTGAAAAGTGTTGAAATCTGTAAGGATCTAGAAGATAATATTACTAATAGATGATTCCCAAGAAAGAAAAGAAAAACGTGGAGTTATACTTAAGAGAATGGTGAAATCTTTAAAAGACAAAAAACATGAGGTATGTATATTTTCACTTGTCCTTTTTATCAATTACCCATTTCGTTTTAACTTTTTATCTCTATGAAGCATACAAATGATAATGAAAATAATAATGCCTTTTTGGAAATCCGGTTAAAGCTGCTACTGAAATAGAAATCATGCCCGCTCCTATCAGTAATTAATATAACCAGCTTAGCTTCGAAAATAATGCTTATGAAAATATGTACCTACTTTCCATCAGAAAACTGGGACAAACTTCAAATTTAAAAGATCATTTTATAAAAATTATAAATGAATGAAAAATATCGCAAAATAAAGAATGAAAATTATAACAAAACTTTCAGATGACTACATTAAATCTTTTTTTTTTTAATTATTGGGAAAAAAATTCTGATATCTCCAAATTTTGACAGAATAGTTTCAATTTTATTAGGTATTCAACTTAATTCGTTCGGCTACTAAGAGATGACGTAACTAGAGATAGGAAGGTTCGGAGGAAAAAAAAATGGAAATGTTTTTGAAAAATTTTTATTCCCATAGAAAAGCTTGGAAATTTATAAAAATATAGCTATATTCCAAATTTTAAGATGTTTCTTTTGAATTATAATTTCTTTGATTTCGTATTATTCTTTTTGTATTGATTTCTTCTCCTCTCAATGCGTCCTATTTTTATATTTTTTATGACATGTGAATAGAATATATGAATACTTAATAATATAACATAAAAAAAAAAGTTTTTATTTTTTTCGAAAATGAAGTTCCATGCAGAATCCTGTGAATCAATTGTGATCAGTCCATCGATTGCGTGAAAAGATAAACATCCAGTTTAAGGACAGAAACAGACGAATTAATTATTTATAATGGGTGCTATGAAATAGAAATCATGCCATCTCTCATCAGTACTAAATACAACCAATTTAGCTTTGAAAATAATGATCATGAAAATATTTCCCCTTTCCATTCGAAACTCCTGCAAAACTGCAAATTTAAAAGTAAACACCCCAAAGTTCAATTTTGATAGATAAAAGTTTTTAATAGCTAGTGTAAATTTTTTACATCTGCAATTTCTTTTGATATTCTAAATTTTAACTATCAAGAAATATAATTATATTTATCGTATTTAAAACCTGTGAAATTACTTAAATTACCCTACTACGCCTCTTTGTTTCAATCTGCAAATTCTACCAGAAAATTTCAAGTTCTTTTTTCGTTAAATCTGCTCATAGGAATATATAAGTTTTTAAACTGTCAGAACGAAAGAACTGAAATTTCAAAACTCAAAAAGATTTGACTACTCAAAAGAACTCAAAAAAGATTTGAAACTGAATGACACTTCTGTAAGTCATCATTCAGTTTCAAAATCTTTTGAGGACATTTAACATTAACTATTTCCCTCCAGTTTAATATAGAATTAATAAATATGCAACATTAAAACTTTTTTTTTGTTTACTATTTAACATAGTTATATTTGTTTCATGAAATAGATTTAAAAGAAAAATCATTTTACGGTTCTAAATATGTTACCTTTTTGCAACTTTTGCAGATTTTTATATATTTTCTAAAGATTGAACACTTGCCGAACAAACTTTTGAAAAATAGTTAGATTGAAATAAACAGTTTTGTCTTCTGTTTATTTTATCTAAATATTTCTAATACATTTTATTAAGGGCTTCCAAATGCAAATCAAAAGATGTCATCCACACAAAAAAGATTTATGTTATTTTGTAAATTTTCAAAAATACAAACTATTCTCAATAATTTTTATAAGCATCAGAAATCAATAAAACATTAAAACTACAACATACCTCATTATTTATTTCAGTACGGCTTGATGCATTTTCAAAAAAGTTCATTTTAATTTTCAATGTTAAAAAGAATAGTTTTAAAATAAAATTTCTTCTATGTCTCAAAGGGAAGAATTCAATAATCAATATTGAATATATCCATAGCGGCTTTGGCCACCCACATTCACAATACAAACAACACATTAGTACTTCAGCTTTACATTTTCAAACACTTTTACCAAATATCCACACTTCAGTTCGAGATCAGCTACAAACACATCAAATTCAGTTCCCTTCACTTAGACCTTGATTCCAGCAACAGCATTTTTAGTTTATAAAAGTGAAAAGAGCTGTATATACATAGACAGATTACCAATCGCAGGTTTGGGGATCATTTTCCGTACAATATTGCTCTGAAGAATAGCCAAGTACAGTTCCCGAAGAAACCAAATGCATATCCACAATATGACAGTTCCCTGCAAACACACCAATCTTCTTTTTCCAACTTAACTCAGTCCTTTTGCTCAAATTGTTTCAGCAACACAACTAAAACGGATACCCTGAAAAAAAAATTTCAACTCACCTCACAAAAATAATAAACAAAATAAATTTTGGCATTCTATCACCGTTATCACTTCGCGAACTGTAATAACTGCAACATCGTACACGTTTTCCTAAACAATTTGAAATATTACCGATCATGCAAAAACTGAAAAACAATCTTGATAAATTTGGACTATTCAGGCAGGCTCTCATGACAGCCCCAGCTTAAAATCCTAATGGGTAATAAAAAAACGAACTTGTTTTTGGAAATCTTCTGAAATGCAAATAGTATTTGTAATAAAATAATTGAGTTCACTTAATTTTTTATTAAACCTAGCCTTGATATCAATACGTTAATCCAAGAAACCCTTATTAACCCTTAATAAAATTCAATATTTCTTAATTATGATTGCATCAGAAATGACAGGGATTTTCTAACAAATTGTGTTGTTTCAGGTGGTATCGGTATTTATCAAATGCTCTCTTTCTTATCATCAAATACTCTCTCTTAATTTTTCTTAATTTTATACTCTTAATTTTTTAATTACTCTCTTGAGCATTTTGAAGCTTCTATTATTTCTCTTAATCTCATTATTCAAGATCCTATCATCATCGCCTCTATCTACAATTTTCCCCTCTGATAAAATTTTATTCCTCTTGTTTTAAAAATTTTAACTCCAGCTCGAATGTTATTCTTTGAGTAGATTTTAATGAAAATAATATTTGTGAACTGTAAAAATATTAATACTCTATGTACTAATCTTATCAATTTCTGCAATAAAATTTTTACTGAATTGAGTTATTCCTTCCTCCAGACTCCTCTATACATCGACTCTATTTTTGTCATTGACTAGAAACTCAGTTCTATTATTTGACCTTGCACTCATCAAAAATTTTTTTCTACCCATTCAAAATTTTATTTCTTCCTGAAATTAATTCTGCTAAAATCCTATCAAAATTGCTTTCAAATTTAATTATTACACTCCACTCAAATTATCTTTCTCATAATTCTTATTGGTTTTTAAAATGAAGCACCACCAATACTATTAAATTACCTTATGCCTAAATTTCTGAATAATAATGATTTAAATAATGAAATTAATTTACATTAATGCTTTTCAAAATGCTACTAAAATCTTTTTCTGAAGTTTACAAACAATGGATTCATCCTACTATAAAAATTATTAAACTTAGAAACAAATCAAAAAAGAAATGGCAAGTTTCTCGTAATCCTGCTGATAGAACTATCATTAATAGATTTAATAAAATTATTAGGAAAATCTTTTCAAAGTTTTCGAATAAAGAATGAGAAGAGAAATTACTAAAACTACAGCCGGACGATAGTTCACTATGGGATTTCGCTAAAATAATTAAGACCAATAGACCTAAATTTGCACATTTTAAAATTTTGGTTTCTACTGCTTCATTTGATAAAAGATATTAGTGTCTAGTTAGTGATAAAGTCTTTGAAAATCACTTCAAGATTAATTCTACTGATAATGATGAAAGGGATCCTATTGTTAATGAATCTATATTTCTAACTTTAATTTCCAAATTTCTGTTTATGCTTTTTCACTAGTAACCCTTCAGACGTTTCTCTTATTAGTAAACTAATATTAAAATCGCCTCGAGATTAGACAACATTACTAATAAAATGATTAAACGCTTTTCCCTCCTGTGGCGATTATCAATCTCACCTACTCAATTAATCAGACTTTTGAACATAATTATTTTCTCATTGCTTGAAAACTGCAGATATAATTCCTATTGTCAAACCTG
>BPLR01001240.1:0-113826 GCA_021605095.1 Caerostris extrusa | reverse complement strand
GTTACGTATTAAGCTTGAAAGCTTTAACGTAGCTATAGATGAATATTACTGTTAAGAAAAATAAATTTTGAATGATTGGTTAGAGTTTTTACGATCAATTTTCGTAATTCTGATGATTTTAAAAAAACATTACTTAAAGATTAACAGCGCACACTTTTATTTAAAACGAAATTTAAAACTTTGAGTTCTTAGTGTGTGATCATTGGTAAAAAAAATGTTAGGGATAAACCAGCTAGAACAAGGCTGACGCGACAACCAGTCAACTGAATCCTATTGCAGTTTCGCCGGTAGCATTCAGCCCAGTCGCAAACCACCTCAACGCGTAGCTATAGAGGTGAATGTTACTGTGGAGAAAAAAAAATTAATCTTGAATGATTGCCAATTTGCATCGTCAATTTCTTGAAATTTTGGGATACGATTGGGAAATAAAATATATTTCTTCGGCTGAAAGCTGAAAAAGCGTAATAAAAACAATATATTTTATACTTTCTTAAAAACAAATTTTAGCTGGAAAAAAGAGAGGTGGTTTGGAACTTGATTACCAGTGCTTACATCATGCTCCAGACCCTCGCAAACCACCATGACTTTTTAACATGTAATGAGGGCTGAGCCAGTATTCAACTCCCTGTCGGAAGTTATCCTCACAAACATCGCTCATATTTTTTGAATGGTTATCACTGGTGGAGAAAAATTAATTTGGAATGACTGCTTAAAATTTCCGTGGTAAGAATAATTTTTTATGAAATTTTGACATGATTTTAAAAAATTATTACTTTCTGAAAGAAGAACGTAATAAAATACTTTTTTATATTAAAAAAAAAAATAATTTAGTTATGCCATGGTTTCGTGAAACCAGAGGTGACATTGGGCTGCTTAGGACCTCCTCGGCCACCGTGATTTCCACAACAAATGCATTGCAGGTTGAGCCATAAAATTAACCTCCTCTGTCGAGCTACCTCAACGTAGCTATAGGTGAATGTTACCTGTAGAAAAATTACTCAAATGGACAAACAAAGCAACAATTTGCATAGTCAATTTATAGAAACTTGACATATTCCTAAAAATTATTACTTTTCGAAAGCTGAAGAACGTGGTTAAACATTTTTTTTTTTTTTATTTAAAAAAAAATAATTCAGGTAAGAGATGGTTTCGAATTGTCAGTGAACCAGAGGTGATACATTAAGCGATTTTGGGACCTCTCGGCCGACTTTCAACATACGCATTGTGGTGCTTGCTTGGTAGTATTCAACTCCCGCTCTGAAGCTCCTCAACGTACCTATAGGTGAAATGCGTTACTCTTGAAGAAAAATTAATTTGAATGATTGCGAATAATAAGGCCGGAATACCTCTTGTTCTCGAAGGCGACGCAACAAATATATTCTTTTCGAAAGCTGAACGTGGTAATCAACAAATATTTTTTTTTTAGAGTATTTAAAAAAATAATTAGGAAAATCGTTTCGAAACTTGGAGAACCAGAGCTAACATTATTGTTAGACCCCCCGGCCACCGCAGCAGATATCCTCAACATGTGCATTGAAAATGTATTTATAGTATTCATTAACCCCGCGTCTGGAAGCTATCACCCGTATCTATAGTGAATGTTACCTGAAAAACTGAATTAATGATTATTAACAATTTTCGTATCACTTCCTTGAAATTTTGACATAGGTTTAAAAACTAGTTTCCGAAAGTTAGTAGCATATTTTCTAATAAAACAATTTTGATTTATATTTAAAAACAAAGAAACCCTTAAAAAGAGCGTGTTTCTCGAACTGTTTGCGTACCAGTGCTGACATTAAGCTTTCAGACTTAGACTCCTCGCCCACCACGGTGATTCTAAACAGACATGCACAGGCTTACGCTTGAGTAGTATCCAACTCAGAGCTACGCCTCAACTGAAGCTGTAGGTGAATGCTTACCCAGTGAAAATTAATTTGGAATGATTGCCAACACCTGCATAGTCAGGCCTCTGAAATTTTGACATGATTAAAAAATATGTTAGCTTCTCCAGTGTGCCAAGAAGTGTAATAAAATAATCTGCAGATTTTATATTTAAAACAAAGAAAATGAAAGGTAAGGTGTGGCTTCGAACTGTTTGGTGTAAAGAACCAGACGCCGACATTAAGCGGATCACCTGAACTCTGGCCACCGACCAACGCTTGGTGAATACGGGTGGAAAAGGCGGTTTTGCAGTACCTCGACTCCCGTCGGAAGCCATCTCAACATAGCTATACAGAATGTTACTGTGGAGAAAATTAATTGAATGACTGCTGTGAATTTGTATAGTCATAATTTATAGAAATCTTGGATACATGATTTAAAAAAATTATTTACTTTTCGAAAAGATGAACGTATTAACATTTTTTTTTATATTAAAAAAATTAATTTAGGTAAAATCGTGGTTTCAAAGGCTTGAGAACCAGAGTTAACATAGTGCCTTATCTCTCACAATCTACCATGACATTTCAACATGCTGCACAGGCCCGTTTATGCATTCAACTTTGCCTGAAAATATCTCCCAACATAGCTATAGGTGAATGTTACTGTGAGAAAAATTAATGAACATTGTTAACACTGTGTGCTTAAATAGTCAATTTAAATTTGACATGATTTAAATAAAACATGAAACTGAAGAGCGACAAAATTATTTTTTTTTACATTTAAAAAAAAAATAGGAAGAGAGGTTTTTACCTCCAAAAATAGGTTCAGAGAACCACAGCTACATTAACGCCTGAAGCTCAACACAAGAGCCTATGACATCTCACAGCTGCAACGACCCATTTCAGTATTTGTTTATAAATTATTCAACGCCCGTTGTGTTACCACACCGTACTCCATAGGTGAATGGAACGTGGAGAAAAAATTAATTTGAATTATTTGCTAACAATTTGTAATTTTCCATTTAAAATTTGTCATTTTAAAAAAATGCGTTTTCTTGAAAGTTGAAGATGTAATCAAATAGAGCTTTATTTAGAGGTATTTAAAAAAAAAAGAATAAAGTAAAGTGTGGTTTCACTCTCACCCAAAGTTTTGGAGAACCAGAGCTTATATTAACGCCTTAGGCCTCACGGCCACCATGAGCTTCAAACACCACTGCAGTGTTTATTTATACTTATCCAACTCCCATGGCTACCCAACGTGTAGCCATAGTGGAATGTTACCGTGGAGAAAATTTAATTTGAATGATTGCTACCACCGCCACAGTCAATTTCCTTGAAATTTCCTGACATGCTTCTTTAAAAAATATTTCTTTTAATGCTGAAGAGTGTGAGAAATACTCCTTACATATGCTTGCTGAAAAAAATTTAAGGAAAGAACGTGTGGTTTCCCTTGCCTTCAGCACTGTTCGAGAACCAGAGAGCTTACATTAACGCCTTGAAGCCCCACGCCCATGACTCTCAGTGACTCCATTGCAGTGTTTATTTATACTATCTAACTCCGTTGAAGCTGCCACCAAACTCCAGCTATAGAATACAATGTGGGAGAAAAATTTAATTTGGAATGATTGCCAACACCACAGACATTTTCAATTTCCCTGAATTGACATGATTTTAAAAATATTACTTTCCCAAAGAGCTGAAGTGAGAGAGTGTAATGTGTCATTTATTTTATATTTAAACAAAGAACTTTAGTAAGGGTGTGGTTTTCTCGAACCGTTTGAGAACTGAAGTGCGATATTCAAGCTGACCTCGGGTCACCCGTGACTCTGCCGCAACATGCGTATTTTCTCGTAGTGGCTTTGTTGCGTGTTCAACTCCTTCTGTCGGATATAATACCTTCAACGTAGCTAGGTGAATGTTACTCTGTAGAAAAATTAATTTGAAATGATTGCTAACACCTGTGACAGTCAATTATAGAAACTTCGATGTGATTTTAAAAAAATTTATTATTTTCGTAATGAATATAAAAATATTTTTTTTATATTTTAAAAAAAAAATGGCAATTTAGGTAAGAGCGTATGTCTTCGAATTGCTTGGTGAACCAGAGGCATAGGTCAAGCTTATTTGAATCCTCTCGATCGCCGTGAGTCTCTGCAGATGCACACAGGCTGATGATAGTATCAACTCTCCTGCTCTGGAAGCTACAAATTTCCAACGTAGCCATAGTAATGCCACTGTGGAGGAAAAGACTTGTGGTCAGATTGCTGGCCTGTAAATCGCCTGCACTTCAGAAATTGATTAATGATTTTAAAAATTATTACTTTTCAGAAAACTCAGACAGAAGTGTGAATAAATTTCATTTTTTTTATATTTTAAAAAAGAATCTTTGATCTTTTAAGAGCGTAGAACCATTTGATTGCCATGGCTTTCGATCATGCCTTGATCTCAAAGCGCCATGCAGATCAAACATGTAAGTGCAAATGTAAGCTATTTAGTATACTACCCCCTTGTCGGGAGTTTGAAACAACACAGCCATAGGTGAATTAGGTTACTTTGTAGAAAAATTAATCTGAAATGATTGGCACATAATTTGCATAGCTTGGTTCTTAAAATTTGACAGTTTATTTTAAAAATATTTACTCCTTGAAAGCTGGAAGAGCTTCAAAATAAAATAATAAAGGCCTGGAAAGATTTAAAAACAATCATTTTGCTAAGATGTGTTTCTAACCGTTTAGATTTATTGAAAATAGTGGAAATATCAAAAATAAAACACATTTAAAAAAAAAAAAATAATTTAGGTAAAAAAGTGGCTTTGAACTGCTTGAGAACAGAGCTACAACACATTGGACCCCCTCACAACTTGACTTCACGGTACTTGCAGGATTACTAAAGTATATTCGTTAACCTGCCGAAGCTACCCTCAAATGAAAAAATAAGAAGTGGAATGTTACGGTGAGAAAACACATCTTGAATGATTTGCTTATAATCATAAAGGGGTCAGTTTATAGAAATTTAATACAGATTTTAAAATTATTACTTCTGAAAGCTGAAGAACGTAATAACATTTTTTTATATTTATAAAAAATTTTGGCAAAGGTTTCGTGGAGATCCTGCTTGGAGAACCGTGGAAAGCCAAGATTGAAGCGCCTTCCGTCATCGACTTCCCTTCAAACATAATGTGTATTTATTTATAGATTCAACTCCTGTCGTGAGCGCCAGCTCAACGAAGCAGTAGTGAATGCAACAGTAGAGAAAATAATCGAAAATGAGATTGTTAACACACCTGCACTTCAACAGACCCTTTGTGAAATTCTTTGAAGATTCTTTAAAAATTCATTACTTTGAAAACAAAGAGCGTGCATTAAATTTCATTTTTTTTACACTAGTTTAAACGCATCAAGATGCGGTTTTCTGAACCATTTCCGATTGTATCACGCTTTCTTAAGATCAAATACAAGTAGAAGGATAATCTAAAACTGAATAAAATCATTTAATACATTGCAGAGCATGACAAACCAAACCAACAAAAATATTCATGCTTAAAAAGCAACAACCATCTTGTTAACACTAATTCAAATCTTCATTGTCCTGTTTATGACTCAAGGCTTTCATATAATAGGAAACAGAAGCTTTATAATAAAAATAGTAATTTAAATAATCCCATCTAATATAAAGGGTATTTTTAAAAAGGAAGACAAAATTTGTGTGTATATTTATAATTAAAAACAGAAACCAGAGATATTTTGATACTTACAGAATCAACTTTTTATGCTGATAGTTGGTAGTTTGCTCTAAAACAGAGGAAGTTATATTTGTAGCTTATATTTAATTTTTAATTTTTCTGAGAAAATCTATACATTTTAATAATGCAAATGAAAGATCTTAATTCTTCAAGAACCATTTCATATTTTCATTAATGTTTCAATTTGTTAGATTTGTAACATTTGTTTTCAAGTTTTACTATTTACAAATTAAAACAATATTTTTTACATCACCAGAGACACATAAAATGAATTTGTTACTTCAAGAAACTATATAAATTAAATTGTGGTGAGGGCAAGATCTCCGACACATAGTGGAAGTTAATTAAATATAAAGAGAATCCAAAACCCCTGAGAATAGACGGTACCATTTTCCGAGAGCAACGCATTTTCTACCCTTCCAGAAACCAATGTTTCTTAAAGATACAGTTAACAGATAATAATCAAAGAGTATCAAAAGTTCTCGCGTGTAAAGAATGCGTGATCATTATCCCGCTTATAATTACAGATATATCCAATAGAAACCATTTGGCTATGGAAGTCCTGATAACACATCAGTCGAATAACTTAATGTATATGCTTTTAAATCTTTTCCAAAATTCTCTCTCCAAAGTGATGAAGGTAGAGTGGTAGCATCCATTTCGTCATTGCGAAAGCCAGCAGGTTTAATATGCCGGTTTAAAAATGATTACTTTATGTCAAATTTAAGGTATTTGTTAATTAAATATAGCTTATTTATTCCCTCAATAAATGAAAGTCATTAATTTAACATTCATTACGAATTGATCGTGATGTTACTCCTAAATTTAATAAATAAATACGGACATTAATATACGGATAATTTTCGATCTTCTGTTACCTGGTTAGAGACTGACAAAGGAAGTTGAACGCCAAAGATTCTGTTTGTAGGTTGATAAATTATACGATAGAATTTGAAATTGTTTCTGCGCTGTGCTCTAGGAGAAAAAGATATCCCCTCGAGAAGTCTCATGAAATGAGTTTTTCATGAATAATCGTTTCTAATTGCCGTAACAGCTGAAGAAAGCGTAGCATAAGCAGATCCCACTTTCTGTGGGTAAAGGTGAATCTGCTATCACTTCACTACTATATAGAAGTAGTAAATGATGTTTCGCTCAAAATATCCAACATTTGAAAACAAATAACACAAAATTTTTAAAAATACTTTAAAATTAAAGAGACAACCAACTAGGTTAAAATTTATTATTTATTTAAATTTCTCATGAAAGCCCCTGTGCAATATGGAAAAACTCACATTTTTTTAAAGATACGTGTATTTTTTTCACTTATAGACTTATTTTTTTCTTTATATAGTTTGATCATTAACTGACTTAATTCAATTGAACACAACGTTATTAATGCGCCTTCAAAGATATGATTTTACCTTGAAAAATTAATATGCGTATAATAGAGCGTAATTAATGTTGTTATTGATTTATTTTCATAAGATTGAAAAACTCCCGGATATATACAAAATTATTTTTCAATAATGAAATCAGTAGAAAGAAGGTGTTTTACTTTTCATTTCTCCAAATCTCCTAGATTGAGCTGAAGTATATTAAGAAAATTATGTATACTGGTGGTTAGTTTATTACAATAATAATTTATTCATCGATTTCGTTGTAAAATTTCTTTCTTTTTTCTATTTAATTTATATATATTTAAGGTAATTATAAGCCACCTCAGCTCAATGTCTGAATACTATTTAATTTTAGAAAAATCATATTGTATAAAATTAAGTGTAATCTTTTAAGAGACAAGCATATTCTAAAAGGAATCCCAATTGGAGTCATTATTTTATTTTTAATGATTTAAAGAATATCGGTTTCTTACTTCCTCAATAAGCAAAAAAAGCCTTTTTAACCTTACAAAAACCTTTCTTGAATTAGGTAAGGTCAATTTATTAATTCAAATGTCGGAAAGGATTCTTAATTTATAAGCTTTCTATATATGTAGGTTTATTTAGAAAGATAATAAGTGAATTGTAAGATTTGAGAATCGCTGTGATTCATTCTACAATAGAGAATAAATTGATAATTGGTATGAGTACAAGCATACCGATAATACAGTAATTAAAATCATTTATCACTCTTATATAAACTTTTTATTAAATTGTTTAATGCTTCAATTCATTCAAAAGCAATTAATAAATAAGTTTAATCATAATTTTTTCTGGTAATATAATGTATGTGTCTTGTTATTATTAATGTGCAATACTTAACAAAATAATATTAAGAAACTTGTGGTTTTAAATATTATAAAGTAATATTAAAAATCAGCATATGCATTAAAAATTTATAACATTGTAACTTTAATAAATAATAATTTATAACCTGTAACCTTTAATAACGTAATTTACATCAACTTATACATAATAGTTGATTACATGAAGTTGTTTTAAAATATATGGAACTCAACTGCAGAATTAGCTATAATATTAATTTACTTTTTGTAAAATTTCGTTAAAATAATTAATTAATGGTAGTTATAAATGAACTTATTCATTTTAAAAATAATATTTACGGAAATGACAATGCTGAAAATGACAACCATATTAAAACCATCTTCAACCTAAGTTATGAATCAGGCTACATTTATTTCTTATTTTGTTTGCCTTTATTAAATTTTTTATCAGCAAACTAAATAAATAAAAACAAAGGCATATTTAAGTATCTTCTATTTTGGAAATATATTTTATTCATTTGAGGAAAAATATATGGAAGTTTAAAAGATTACCTTATTATAGATTTTAGTTTATAGTTCTTAGTTGTAGTTTTTTTTATCTGTTACGAAAAATAATTACCCAGGATAACTTGTCATAGGTATATAAATAAAAGAACAAGAACATTATAATCTGATACATGAATAATATAAATTTATATAATACAAAAAGATAAGCATTTAAAAAGTGGCCAAGTCTCCGTAATTTTAGCTATTAATAAACCTTTAAAATATCCATTAAATTGCACTGAATTCTTATCTTTTTCGCTATTAACAACTTTTCAGTTGATATTATTGATATATTTTTTAATAACTCAAATATCTCAACTGTATGCATTTGAAATAACGGCTTTTAACATGAAGGGAACAATTTAAAATAATTCCATTACAGATTTATTTAGGGGAAAGTGCAATTTTACAATTAAAAAGGGTAAATTGTGATTCAAAAAATCACAATCACACTTGCAGCCTTCTATGTTCGGTGTCATTAAATACATTTTGAAATTTAATTGTACAAAAAATTATGTTTAGAAATAGATTTACCTTCCATGCTAAATTTCTCATAACAAACCTTTTGCTATTTCATAAATATTCTATATTATTTTAATGCTTTTATTAATAAATTCTAAAAATTAAATATTACACCTGATTTGTGAGAAACATTACAAAACAAAATTATTTGTAGAAAGCAACATAACATTATTATCCAGCGTACACTTATACGTTAACAAATTATACTTAATTTTGCTGCTTGAATTATTTGAATTGCAAAGTCATAATCATCATGAGACGAATCACACAATAAGCTTATACATATAATTATTCTTGCTTTGTATTAATTCTGCTTACCATGGCATCATTATATAGTTTGGTAATAATAACTTATTTACATGTTATAATATATTCCTATTTGGTGCATTATTTTCTCTATCTATTGTTTCCATATATACATATATTCATATGTTAAAAGAGTATAAGCTGACAGCCACATGTCTAGTAAAATATAACATACATTATTTAGTTACGTATTTCAGTACTGTTGTATGAATTTATTTTTATAACAAAATTTTCAAATGCAATATTATTTTAATGGCTATTCGAGGCATAATTTATATCTCAAGAAATAATAAAACACATACCATAATCATGCTCCCTTTACAAAAAAATTTTCTTAACAAAATGCCAAATCATTTTAAATGCACAATTATTATGAATTTATTAATACGATTATAAAGAGATTATAATTCAGCATTTGAGTGTTAGTGTTCACGTGTTGATAAAGAAGCAGAAGGATTTATAAACAAAAACTGTTAATTTTCTTAATTTTTACAATGTCTGTAGATGCTAAATTATTATTACAATCTGTTTATATAAATATGGAAAGCAAACAATGCTTTATAACTTGATAAATTAACAATTTTATGGACATGTTTACAAATACCTCATTACCCATTTTATTTGTGATTTAATAGCAACTTAAAGTATGACGAAATTTATTACGAAGTATTTAATAAACAGTATTACTAAAAACTTGATTTATATTTTCTAAATATAACTTTTCTTTGAATTGCATAATCAGATATGCTGAAATATAAAATATACTTTAAGAAAACCAATTTTTAACAAAAAATGTGTATCGAAATAATAAAATTAGTAAATAAATGTACTTCAAGAAACCATTTTTAACAAAAAATGTGTATCGAAATAATAAAAATTAGTAAATAAATGTACTTCAAGAAACCATTTTTAACAAAAAATGTATTTAGAAATTATAAAAATTAGTAAATATAAAATATACTTCAAGAAACCATTTTTAACAAAATGTATTTAGAAATAATGAAAACTAGTAAATATAAAATGTACTTTAAGAAACCATTTTAACAAAAATGTGGATCGAAATAATAAAAAAATTAGTAAATAAATGTACTTCAAGAAACCATTTTTAACAAAATGTATTTAGAAATTATAAAAATTAGTAAATATAAAATATACTTTAAGAAACCATTTTTAACAAAAAATGTATTCAGAAATAATAAAAATTAGTAAATATAAAATGTACTCAAGAAACCATTTTTAACAAACATGTATTTCGAAATAAATGCTTTCTATTGTAAAATAATGAAATCAGACCAGTTCTCCTCATAGACAAAAAAGACCGACTCTGAAGTATGGAAACCATGAATCTGAAGTCTGTTTGACAGCAAAAATATTTCATTTCACTCGTAGTGCTGGTAATGTCTAATGCTTTGAATTCCAATATAATATTCTTTAAATAAGGAAAACTTTCATCAGTGCGAAGAGAAATGACTGCAGATTGTTTGATGGGGCAGCAATTTGTAGTGAATTGGGAACGTTATTATGCGATCAAGTTCTCTGTAATTGATGCTTAAAATCTTTTTTCACATTTCTCTTCATGTTAGAACACGTAAATAAACTAGAAAGAAGGAATTCTGAGTAATTTGACAATTTGAGAGTTAGCAGATATAGAATAATAGCATTATTGGTACTCTTAAGAGGGCAATGTGGTCTTTCGAAAATTATGATGTGTTTAAATAACTTTTTATATGAGACATTCTTAAATTATTTATCAAAAAAAATGATGATAAGCAATAATAATTATTCTTTTAAAGATAAAAGTATTATGTACATTTAAATAAACTGTATAATTTGTAATTTTTAAAAATTATATCTTTAAAAATAATAATTTAATTAATAAATAATAACGTATAAATAATAAACAAATCATAATTTATAAAAGTATAAACAATCTAAACAAGTAATATAAAAAAAATTAAGTCAATCCCTACATTTTTTCCCACTATATTGCAGAAAAAGTCTTTTATAAATAATTTTCATTCATTGTTTTAAGTTTATCTGGCCATCTATTGGTAGATATATGCAACTTTAAATCTAAAAAAGAAAAATTAAAATTAATTCATTAAATTTAATTACTGAATTAATATCTGAAAAAACTGTATTAACATCAAGCGTCATCCACTACAAGGTCCAAAAAAAAAGTATTTGAATTTGAGTGGATAAATAAATAGTATTTTATTAACAATTTAAAATTTGAACAAGATGTATATAGGGAGACAGGAGCTAATAGCTAATAGAATTGAATAAATAAAAGCAGATTGGATTTACAAATAAAAGGATGAAATAATGTTGCTTATAATTCAAAGTTCTATTCTCTGAATTATCATATCTAAATATCCGAAACTATAAAGCAAATATTATGAAAATTTCCTTTTATTTTAAAGAAACATTTTATTCAACTTAAATTCCTTTCAGGTAAAAGATATATCTTGCTTTTCATACATTAGTTTTAAATATATATAAATAACACAATTTTCACAGTTCAGTAGACAGTTTCAATATAAAAACAATTTATGAAAGGAAGGCTGTAATTAGTAGTAACTTTTATCGAAAAAGCTAAGACAAGCAATGTAAGTGAAAATGTTTAAATAATTAGCATTACATCGTATGAATGCGAAATGTTGAATTGAAATGTTGCAATGCAAAATAGAAATTTATAGGGCGAGAAGCATTAAATAAAAAATACCATTATATGTTAATTTAGAGTTTGGTTATTAGGCATTGCTGTTAATTTGTGAATGAATTTATTTCATTTTATTTTATTATTGATAATACCAGATTTCAACCTTATTAAAAATTCAATTATTAGTGAACAAATTTAACGTTAAGATAAATTCTCAATTCAAACTTAAAAAAACTATTAGTTCTGAATTATTTAGATATTTTATATTTCCTATATTGGTAGAAATAGCTCACTGTTTGCTTTGTTTCAAAGTAATTCAACTAATAATCTAAGGAACTACCAAAAATGTTGCAGAAGAGTTTAAAGAGCATTAAATAATTATGAAATTATTAATATGATGTTGAAAAAAGTATTCCAACAACAACAAAAAAAAAAATCAAAAAACAGTATGCAAAATGAATGATTTCATGACATTCAATGATTTTTTTTTTTTTTTTTAATTACAGTAAATTTTCTTAAAACTAACAAATATAATCTGGCGTTACCTGGTTTGTAATATACAATATATCCATAATATATAAAATTTTTGATACCTTTCAAAGAAATAAAATATTAATTGTATATTAATTGTTAAAATAAAATTGTAATTCATTTAATTTTAAAAACATTTTGAAAATAAAATAAAATGTGAACAATATTCTTATTTATGTAAAATTAATCACTAATCAATTTGCAGTAAATGATGACAATGTTTTAATTTAGTGCAGTAATTTATTTGGAAAATAATAGACTTAAGGAGCTTTCTTTTATAATATCAATTAACTATGTTCTGCACTAATTAAATCATATCAATGGATTATATTGCAAATATTAAATTTCAAAAACAATTATAGTCCTTACTTCAACCAATTTTTAATGAAAATCAATTTTATAGTATTACAATATTTGTAATTAATAAAGAAAAAATGCATTATCATGCAATAAGAAAGGTGTAATTTTCTATTATTATTTATAAACATTATTTAATGAAAAATAATTTTATTTAAAAATATTACTTACAAATATTTTATAAACTTTTAAATGTATATATTTTGAACAACATTCTTGTAAGCAAAATGCATCTAAAATGGAAATGTAGAGGACATGAATCATTATACGTGTTTGTATATCTTAGTTTTTTTAAAAATATTTATTAAAATTTATTTCTTTGAATTCTTATAAAAACACAAAAATATTGTTTATATTTTTAATGTTTAGTAAATTATATGTTTAGCTTAAATAACGTTTAGATTTAAAATATATTAAACAATAACTCAGCAAAGGATATAATTGCTTGCTAATAAATTTTATTAGTAAATCATTACTGAATGAAATTACATATTTCAAACATCGATAATAGACATCGTTTGCATTTATTCATTAGTATTGCTATTATTTAATATATTAAAGGTTACAGTCGACAATTTAGATTAAATATAACATTACAAATGAATGAAATATTTATCCAGCAGTAGATGTCCATTTATTTGGGTGCTGTTATTCAGCTATATCTCTTATGTTATAGCTAGCATATGTTTTCAAAATAAACTCGCGGTTAGTAAAGGAGTTCAAAGTTTTGAAATCATCCAAATGGATGTTATGGAATAAAATTCTCATGCACTTGTATAACTCGCTCTAAATGGAACAAATATCCTCCTCTAAGTTCTGTTATGTAACAGACTGAGAAATTCTGACATGGACGCAAGCTATCGCTATTGATCTATTTCTGCATGGTTCATTTCAGATAGCTTGCAGTCTTTATCTGCGCCATACTTCAGATTTTTAAAAGATATTGCAGTACAGTTCTGTACTTTAACGGTATCATATATTTTCTACAAAATAAAAGTTTTTTAAGTTGATGTATATTTGTTACTTAAAGTATGTAAGATGAGTTTTATTTTTTTTTATTTAACAAAAATGCTGTTAATATTTTTTATTTGTTATGGCTTAATGAAAATTCTAAACTCATTCCCTGAAATAAAATTAAATATCGAATGTTATTAATAAAAAAATATATTTATTAGATATGGGAATATAGTTAAAAAACATAATTTTTTTATTATAAAATAAAGTTTGGTTAGCAAATTCTTATAAAATGTTATATATATATATAAAAGTTTTAACTGATACATGAGAATAAATAATCTATCATAAAATGCAATATTTTATCTAAAATCGTTACCTAATATTAAAAATGAGTTACTTCGTTAAAATTGCTATAAAAATGTAAAAAGCACTATCATGTGTTATAAAATTGTCATTGTAAATTATAAAAAATAATCATTGTTAATCAAATTACTCTCTTGATGAAATTAAAAAAAAAAAAAATGCAACATAGTATATTTTGTCATTTTAAACAGAAAATAAAAAATAATAAAATGAAGTAGAAAAACAAAACTTTGGACTTTCAAATTATCCAAAATATTACCAATTATCCAATTATCCAAAAATGCGGGTTTTTTTAATTAAAAATGTTTCAAAGGTTAAATAAAGGTTCCTGAAATTTAGAAAAAAAAAAAGGCATAAATATTTAATGTTATATAAAATCTAAAATAATTTTTAATTCATTTATTAATATTTTGTTACAATAATGTGTTTATTGTTTTAATTAGAAGGATGTATAAATTTTTGTTAAAAATTAAACTAAAAATACAACGATTATAATATACAGAATTTCAATTATGTTATTTATTTTTATTAACTATTATTCTGTAGCATGAGAAATAAAGAAATTCAATAAAATATGTAAACATTTTTATTAAAAGATGTAATAAATGTTACGATACATCTTTTTTTCAATTTAAGTAAAATATGATTTTGAACAACATTAAAAAAAAATATTTATTGAGTAATAAAAATAATATGACGTTTCTTTTTTCTCATATTTTTAGAACATAAAATATTCAAGTGAAATTATGGAGATGATGCAGTGGTTGTTGTTTTATCACTGTATACATGTTTCGAATAAATATGTTTTTAAAAAATCAGCTTTATTTTTCAACTTCCTGAGAATCAAATGAAAATACCTTTGAAATTGAAGTCATGTATAAAAATTACTCAACCGTAACTTTTCAAAATGAAAATAAAGCACAAATATTCAGGAATATTTGAAACAGAATTTGTAGTAAACTTGAATAAACCTTTCCAGAATTGAAGCAAACAAAAAAATTTATCTTATATAAAATAGAAGAAAGATAATCTTTCGCTCCATGAAAAGAATTTAGTAATGATCAATCAGTAAAATTATTTTTTATCAACTTAATGTCTAGAATTATATTTTAATTACATTTCATTGCTTTTGACTTTATGTATTTATGAAAATTATAAAGGATTCTAAAATTTTAAAAACTGCAATTGCCATTTGCAAATTACTGCATGAATTATATTATGCATGAATTTTCAAGAACAAGTAAAATATTTTTATATAATTTTTTGTATATTTAAATTCGTATTTAAAAAATTAGTTTCATACAACTTTTTAAAGGGATTCAGGATTTTGAATTAAGTACTGAGATAATACTACGCAAATTGAAAACTATAAATCAGGGATGGGCATCAAATGATCTTTCGGGCCACTTTAGAAATGTGTCCTAACTCCGCGGCCAGCATATAAAATTATATATCCCCATATTAGATTTAGACCCACTACACACATTTGTTTGGAGTGAAAAGTTGAAACATAATGAGTTATTATTTTGTGTTTGCTGTTATTTTTACATGTAAACATAAATAATTTAATAATAATAATAATAAACGCACATTGTAATGAAATATAAAACACTAAAAATGAAATTAAAAAATGCATACATATAAACGAAAGAATTTTAAGAGATAAGAATATTTTTTAAGAAATGAATTTATTAAAAAATATTTAGTTTACTAGTGCAACATTTGCTTCTCCACTCTTTCATTTAGCTTTTGCAAATCGATCTCAATTTGGATATTTGAACATCGTAATGGGTGTTACAGATTAGAGTCCGTTATGTTTGAGCGTGTTTTGTGTTTGACCAATCTCAATTAAAAAAAAAAAAAAAAAACGATTCGCAAGTAGAAATTGAACCAAAAGTTCTAAAAACTTCAACTAAGAGTCTGGTTTGTTCCACAATCAACAGTGCGTATCTAGGGTTGGCCACTGCGTCACTGAGGACACTTAAAGTGAAACATAGAACTTGTTATATTATATGTTCCAAGATACGCTCACATCATGAATCCGGAGAATAAAATTTAATTATTCTGCTAACTCATAACTCTTAACTCATAAATAAAACCGGCAATATTGTGTTTGACCAATCTCATTAAAAAAAAAAAAAAACGATTCGCAAGTAGAAATTGAACCAAAAGTTCTAAAAACTTCAACTAAGAGTCTGGTTTGTTTCACAATCAACAGTGCGTATCTAGGGTTGGTCACTGCGTCACTGAGGACACTTAAAGTGAAACATTGAACTTGTTATATTAGATGTTCCAAGATACGCTCACATCATGAATCCGGAGAATAAAATTTAATTATTCTGCTAAATCATAACTCTAAACTCATAAATAAAACCGGCAATATCTGTCATATATTCGCAGGAAAATTATTTTAAAATCAAAGTAATTTTTTTCACATAATTTCGGAAATTAATTCTTGAATATATGGATGAGCAAATGTAATTTTTAATACACTGATTTTCACTATTTTGGCCATTATAAAATAAATATATTTTGTAAATGTGTGACAAATCTCATGGGCCGGATAAATATTCAAGCCGCTTATATATTAGCCACCCCTATTATAAATCAACCTTATATAAGGACCCAATTGTATAATGTCGTATGAAATTATTTTAATTTTTGGTATTGTATTTGCTTGATTGCAAACTTTAGAAATTTTGGAAATCATTTGCTGATGAAATTGAAAAGGATTTGATTCAAAACAAATTCAAATAAAAGGATTCAAAAATGTTTTTATGATATAAATAAATAGCCAGACATGCAATAAGGAGTCTTATTTAAAGAAAGTGATTAATATTTTTATTTTAAATTATAGTATTATAACCTTCTTTTGACTATTAAATTAGATTTTCATTACAAATCACCATTTCTGTTAGACTTAATATATTATTACAGTTGTAATATGCAGTTACATGAATCAATTAGGATAAATTTTATTCCTGATGGTATAATAAATGGGTATATGTTTGTTTGAACAATATCTTTAAATGTTTTGAACTGTCTTTTACAATCCGTATTATTTTTATTGATTATAGTAATTGTTAAATATTTAAATATACGATAAAAAATAAGTAATTATAGTCAAATAAGTGTAACATATCATAATACTTTGTCATGTGATGTTTGTAAGATGATCAAATGTATTTTCATGTATTATGTATTTTACACCGTGAAACTACCAAAAAGTATATTTCAATACACCGTATTACAATTTATTATAAAAATTAAGAACAGCTATGCAATTATATGCTTAGAATTTTAAAATTTAACATTTTCATTGATTGAATGCTAAGGTTCTTTTTCATGCCTGATTAATTAAGCAACGTATTACAATTTATTATTAAGAATAATTATTGAGTATTGTCTTAAATAACTATAAAAAAATTATCAATCCATCCAGTTTTAAATATAAATTAAACTAAAAACTTTTTTAAATTTTTTTGAACCGAATATCTGAAGGATTTATGTTCTTTATTTATATCAGTATATTTAAAGCTGATGTGATTCTAGTTACTTTTAGATATTTCGAAATAAATAAACAAATCCATTTTAAATATTTGAAGGAATTTGGTTTTTATTATAGACATTCAATAACTATGTTCTTTATTTGTATTAGTAAAGCTGATGTGATTGTAGCCATTTATAGATATTTCGAAATAAATAAACAAAAATATTTAGAACTCAAAATTCCAAATTTGAGATTTTAAAACTTTTCAATCTTACATAATAATTCGCTTAGACACAAAGCAGTATGCTAATTTTAAATTTAAATTGGTATTTAAACTAACTGAAAAAAACAAAAAAAAAATTTTACAAGGCATACATTATCTTTCTAGGAGAAAAATAAATGATAAATTTCAATGCTTCATTCATTGTACGAAACGCTTCAGTAATTTTTAACATCAACTAAAAAATAATATTTTATAAAAATTAAATCACGTTGATGTGAAATATAATTAATTTTGGAAAACTTAACAAAAAAATGAAGTAGCCAGAATATGTCTTCTAATTGGAATAACAAGGAGCTGAAAATGTTTGTTGAATAAAATTGCAGTCTAGTTATGTACTTACTAATAAAGAATATTTTATTTTTATATTGAAACTCATATTGAATAAATTTGAGTAAAAAAAAAAGTTGATTTTACCTCATTAGTGTTGAAGCTCTTTCTCATGAAAAGCTCACTTCTTTTAACAGAATTCGAAGCAAAAAGAAAGTTCTACATCTCATTACTTCAAATCTGACAGTTTTCTTACTACGTTGTTTTCATTGTAATTAATTTCTGCAAATGTCATTTAATGGGTTCTTTAAAAATGAATGTTTTCCCTTTCTTTTGATAAATGATACTTATTACCTCTTTTATTACTTAGAGCATCATTAGAAGTAGAACAGCGGGACACACACACACATAATATGTGCATATATAAATGTATATATCATTTAGTTTGAGTACAAAAGTAATAGGATGCTTTATTGAGTATTAAAATGATTCTCAAGTTATTAAAACGACTTTTTCTTTAAAATATTTCTGAAGTGAATATATTTCAGTAAACTCGTTTAATTATGCTTTTTAAAAAGCCTTCTCTAACAATAACAAGTTTAAAAAGGATGGCTTTCGTATTTGTGAATCTACATATTAATAATGATATATTTTTAAAAAGAATGCTTTTTTTTAATTTCCATAGAAGAAAATCATAATTGTGAAATATTTTTTTTTAAAATTTTATTTGTAATTATATTAAAATTATTGTTTAATTTTCCTAATATGCACTATGTGGTAATATAAGTTATATAACGTAGTGTTTGGGAAATTTAATTGAAAAATTTTGTAAAACGTCAAAGGAAAATAAATATTTAGCGTCTTAGAGAAAGTTGTCTCATCTAACTTGAATGAAAGGTTATTCAAAAGAAACTTCCGATCTGTAATTTTAATAATTTCGTAATTTATTTTAATTTTGATATTAGTTTAACACAAATAATATTATTTATGAGTTTATTATGACGTACAGCACAAAATTTTACAACCAAATAAATTATTTAAATTTTAAATAAAAACAGATTTTTAAAAGTATTTAAATTTTTGATTAATACTTGTTATTCATTATCTACAAACTTCCAACTAGATTACTTAAATAAGTCACATATTATTAAATTTTTAATTATATATTTTTCGAAAACTTGAATTAATAAAATGTAATTATGAATATTAAAATATATGATGTTATTTATGTTTGATCTTCAATTAAGTACTCATTTTATGTTAATTAAAATTTTAAAAAGTGTTATACTTTATTCATATAATATTATTTAAAAGTTTTTGTTTTCACATTTATTATAATTTTTAGTGAATAAAAATAAGATAAAGCTTTCAGTCAATTTGACAATATATAAAAACACCATTTTAATAAATTGTCCATTAATTAATATGAAATTTTGATAATTAAATTTATTACTTTTTTTCATAATAAATATTAATTAAATATAGCCTAAAATTTTCCTAAGATTTAAAATAATTTTTAAATTATGGTTGTTTTATGAAACGAAATATATTATTATATGCTAAGCAAATCATAATATTTAAAGCAAAAAAAAAAAAAATAAATTTCTTTCTCTCTAAATAATATCCTAAAAATTAAGGCAATTTTAAACAAAGTAGTATTTTTAATTTAACCTTGAAACTTTATTTTAAAAATCTTAAATGATAAAAATCTTAATTGAAATTAACTATTAGCAAATATTTTAACCAATCGATTTTTATACAATTTCAGTTTAAATTAGCAACACAAATTTATAAAAACATAAAAAAAAACAACATTTATTCAGCATAAAAACAAAATTTGCAACATTAATCTGTTGGTTATTATTTGTTCAAAAGAATGAAATCATGGTTGTCTTCCCTTTCATTAATTTAAAATACATAAAATAAATAAATTAATAAATGCGAATTTGAATGAAGGTTTTTAATTTTAAATGGTCTAAAATAATTTCAATGGCTTAAAATAATCATCATTAAAATAACATATTTTTAATTAATTATATAACTATATTTGCATTAACCTGCTATTAAAGTAAACAAAAAAAAAAAAAAACTCCCTAGTTTTCAGTTTTATTCAAACACTTATCACTTACATAAAATATTAAAGATAACATCGTGGTATTATAATGAATAATAAGACAAATAATCCTGGAGCAAAATAAAAAAATACAACTCAATATAGCCTAATTTAATCTTAATGAAAACTCGTTGTCTTACATATCTATAAAAAATATATAAGAAAAAGTAAAAAATCTTCAGACATCAGATATCTCCCCAATCATCGTCATTACCTCCCAAATTTCTCACTTTCAGAGAAATTCAATTTCAACCTCTACAAGAGAAACAACCTTTAACAGAGTGCAAAAATTGCCAAGCAAGAAGGCGAAAAGGGAACTTAATAAAACTTTTTCAAATAGAAAACGAAAATATAATTTACGACCACCTTTTTTACAGCACAAAAATATATCTGCAAAAAGAAAAAGCATAGGTACTGGTTCTAATATTCTTCCCCACCAGTATTTTGAGAAATTCTTTTTAAAACTCCTTTGTGTGTAGCGACCATTTCATGAGCTGACGATTAGATTAGAGCAGCGGTTGGGAGATGCTCCATTACTGAGTGATACCCGGGAGCTAGTGGAAGGATAAGGAATCAATACGTGTAGTGAAAAGGAGTGTGTGTAGTAGTATATCTATATCGGTACATACTACAGTGAAGTAAAAAAGTAGTAGGACGGTGAAGATCTGGGATGAGAAATTAAGCCGAGTTTCACAACTAATGAAATTTGGAAGGTAAAAGTTTATTATCGTCGTATGGCAGATAACAGTTACTGTGGTGGCTTGGAGGTAATTTGACCATAATTTTATAAAGAACTAGAAGTGAATGTGGTCCGGCAAAATATTATTTAGTTCTTGATTCCTATGATACAAAAAGACTCGTAAAATGTCAGACAAAATGTTTCATTAACAAAATTATTACGGAGATAGTACAAGTAAATCTCGACTTTTAATTTCTTAATGGAAATTCAATTAGATGGATTAACTGTGACGGTGTTATGTCAAAATTATTTTTTTTATATTATTAGCAATTTTATATTATTAATAATATTTGTGAACGAAATTACATAAAAGTCGTATATTATATTGGAATACAGTGTTTAAAGTAAAGTTTCAGGCAGTGTATATTTATATATAAGTGAATTTAAAATTAGGAACATTTAAAAATATAAAAAATAAATGTTCTTTTGAAAATGAAAATTCTTGTAAATATTTATTTATGTACACATACAGGCATAATTTATATAAAATTTTAAAGATACTCTCGAGGTCTTATAATGAATAATAAGACAAATAATCATGGTGCAAAATAAAAAATTACATCTAAATATAGCCTAAGTTAATCTTAAATGAAAATATCGTTGTCTTATATATATATAAAAAAAATAAGGTGAAAGGTAATCAAATCTTCAGACATCAAATATCTCCCCAATCATCGTCATTACCTCCCAAATTTCTCACTTTCAGAGAAATTCAATTTCAGCCTTCTACATCAACTTCTTGCAAGAGAAACAAACTTAACAGAGTGCAAAAATTGCCAAGCTAGAAGGCGAAAAAGGAACTTAATAAAACTTTTTCAAATAGAAAACGAAAATATAATTTACGACCACCTTTTTTACAGCACAAAAATATATCTGCAAAAAGAAAAAAAAGAAAAGCGTACTAGGTACTGGTTCTAATATTCACCCACCAGTTTTTTGCGGAAATCTTTTTTAAAACTCCTTTGTGTGTAGGGATCATTTCATGTGCTGACGATTAGATTAGAGCAGCGGTTGGGAGATGCTCCATTACTGAGTGATACCCGGGAGCTAGTGGAAGGATAAGGGATCAATACAAGTAGTGAAAAGGAGTATGTGTAGTATGTCTATATCGGTACATACCACAGTGGAGTAGAAAAGTAGAAGATCCGGGATGAGAGATTAAGCCGAGTTTCACAGCTAATGAAATTTGGAAGGTAGAAGTTTATTATCGTCGTATAGCAGATAGCAGTTACTGTTGGTGCGAAGCCTTGGTGGTTTGGAGGTAATTTGAAACATAATTTTATAAGAGACCAGAAGTGAATGTGGCCTGGCAAAATATTATTTAGTTCTTGATTCCTGAGATACAAAAGACTTGTAAAATGTCAGACAAAATGTTTCATTAACAAAATTATTACGAAGATAGTACAAGTAAAAATAGACTTTTAATTTCTTAATTGAAATTCAGTTAGATTGGTTAACTGTTACGTTGTTATGTCAAAAATTATTTTTTTTTATATTATTAGCAATTTTATATTATTAATAATATTTGTGAACGAAATTACACAAAAGTCGTAAATTATGCTGAAATACATTGTTTAAAGTAAAGTTTCATTCAGTGTATTTTTATATATAAGGGAATTTAAAATTAGGAAAATTTAAATATATAAAAAATAAATTTTCTTTTGAAAATGAAAATTCTTGTAAATATTTATTTATGTACACATACACGCATAATTTATATAAAATTTTAAAGATAATC
Source organism: Caerostris extrusa (assembly GCA_021605095.1). Lineage (NCBI taxonomy): Eukaryota > Metazoa > Arthropoda > Arachnida > Araneae > Araneidae > Caerostris > Caerostris extrusa. The sequence goes on along the minus strand of BPLR01001240.1, from coordinate 91,109 downwards.
TCGAGGTCTTATAATGAATAATAAGACAAATAATCATGGCGCAAAATAAAAAATTACATCTCAATATAGCCTAAGTTAATCTTAAATGAAAACGTTGTCTTATATATATATATATATTTAAAATAAGGTGAAAGGTAATCAAATCTTCAAACATCAGATATCTCCCCAATCATCGACATTACCTCCCGAATTTCTCACTTTCAGAGAAATTAAATTTCATCCTTCTACAGCGACTTCTTGCAAGAGAAACAACAACCTAAACAGAGTGCAAAAATTGAGAAGCAAGGCGAAAAGGGAACTTAATAAAAACTTTTTCAAATAGAAAACGAAAATATAATTTACGACCACCTTTTTACAGCACAAAAATATAACTGCAAAAAGAAAAAGCATAGGTACTGGTTCTAATATTCTTCCCCACCAGTATTTTGAGAAATTCTTTTAAAACTCCTTTGTGTGTAGCGACCATTTCATGAGCTGACGATTAGATTAGAGCAGCGGTTGGGAGATGCTCCATTACTGAGTGATACCCGGAGCTAGTGGAAGGATAAGGGAATCAATACGTGTAGTGAAAAGGAGTGTGTGTAGTAGTATATCTATATCGGTACATACCACAGTGAAGTAGAAAAGTAGAGGATCCGGGATGATCTGGGATGAGAAATTAAGCCGAGTTTCACAGCTAATGAAATTTGGAAGGTAAAAGTTTATTATCGTCGTATAGCAGATAACAGTTACTGTTGGTACGAAGCCTTGGTGGTTTGGAGGTAATTTGACCATAATTTTATAAGAGACTAGAAGTGAATGTAGTCTGGCAAAATATAGTTTAGTCCTTGATTCCTAAGATACAAAAGACTCGTAAAATGTCAGACTCACAGACAAAATGTTTCATTATTAAAATAATTTTTAAAATTAGTACAAAGGTAATACAAGGAAGAATTGACTTTCAATTTTTGATTACCTGAAAGTGATGTGTGGTACTACTGTGCCCAAAAAGTAAGACAAATTTTTTTCTTCCTAAAACTCTTTATTTAGTCTTGCAAATTCATTTCATCATCCCTTCAAATTAATCAGTCCGGATACAATGCAGTTATGCCAACTTTTTTATCCAATCCTCAATGCATGCTAAAAAGTTATCGGCAGGGATGGTTTTCAAATCCCGCGGTGATTGATTCTCTTCAATAGACTCAAAACGGTGTTTTAGTGAAAAGCTAGAAGTCGTACGATGTGAATACGGTGGTTGTGGAACCTTATGGGTTTCATTTTTTTCGGAAAAGTCACGAAGAATCAGTGCAGTGTGAGCTAGCGCATTCAGTATTTTCGGTACAAATCGAGATTTGACGCATTTGATGACTATGTCTTGTCCCAATGGGACTATAGCGCCAATGAAGATGATGCTGCACAAATATATGGTTTTTGGGGTACTGTAATTTGTGTTTATCTGCTGATGAAAACGCACATATATTTGATTTATATATATGAAAAACACTATATATATATATATATATATATCAGTTTCAACGTTATCTAGGGGACCTGCTTAAATTTTCGGCTGTATTTTGCTGTCGTAATTCTGATCTAGCATCCTGCAGGATGACACTTGTAGTATGACACCTTCTTCCTTCTCGCCTTCAAACTCAACGAAATGAATTTCCGACCTACGTATTTATCATTCCTATTCCTGTCACACTCATTGAAGATTTCAGTAAGTTTTGCTTGTTGGATTTCAGTCAAACTTCCCTCGCCATAAAACCCAATGTACTATCTACCAGATAGTTCTAACACTTACTGCGTTATATTTTTTTAGTAACTTTACAATAAAAGGAAAACATTTTATTTTTACAAAAATAAAAAATAAATAAATAAATGAAACAAAACACTTAGAAATTCATTTTCTGATAAATCACTGCTGCCTATTGGAAAATTCCCTACTTGCTTGACGTCACAAAGGCCCCTGTACTGAAATAGATAAGCATTCCAATACCTTATTATGTAAATCACCCAAATGAATTATTTATCTGGTGCATTTTCTCATCTAGCAGTTTTTGAACAACAACATAAAGCCCCGCGTGTCCACAGAGCCTTATTTCTGTCTTTTATTTCTTTGTTTAGAGACGAAAATAGGTTTCTAGAAATTTGCATTGCAAACCGTAATGCGTTTATTTTAATAGGAAAAAGCAAAATGGATAGAGCGTAAACTACATTTAGTGAAAACACGAAAGAAATGTTTTTGTTATTGTTATAAATCGGGGACAACAGCAATGCTTTCCCATTCAAGGAATGCAACTCTGCTTAGAAATAATAAAAATATCAGCAGGAAAATTCGTATCTTTTCCCGATAAATAATTCAGTCTTTAGAGAATATTTTAATTCATTTCTGGATATTTTATCAAGTTATTTAAGGGTCATACATTTTCCAGTAAACTAGTTATTTGTAAATTTAATAATCACTTTAACATTATTTGTATAAGTATATTTCATAATGAATTTTCGAAATGCAATGTAGATTACAGTAAAAAATTTTATAAGTACTTCTATTTTATGTAAAACCAGTAATATAAAAAAAAAAAATAAAGTCAATTCCTACTTTTTTTTTCACTATATTGCAGAAAACCTTTTATAAATAAATTTGAAATTTTCCTCTTACATTCTGGCGCCATCTATTGGTAGATACATACAACTTTAATCTAAAAAAACTAAAATTAATTAATAAATTTAATTAATGAATTAATATTTGAAAAAAACTGTATTAAAATCAAGTATCATTCACTAAACTTTCAAAAAATTAATTTGAATTTGTGTGGAGGGATAAAAAGTATTTTATTAAAGATTGAAAATTTGAACAAGACACATATAGGGAGAGTGTGAACTAATAGTAGGAATTGAAAAAGCATAATATTTTTGAGTTTTAACCTTATTACTCCAAGTATTAAGATTTTATTATACATATAAAAACAAATACATGTATAATATACATATACACATATTAATACATATATAATATACATATACACATATTAATACATATATAATATACATGTACACATATTAATACATATATAATATACACATACACATATTAATACATATATAATATACATATACACATATTAATACATATATAATACACATATACACATATTAATACATATATAGCATTATTATCTCACGTATTTCTTCAATTCATACATACAAAAACTTCTTTCTAAATTTATAGACTAGTTACTTGATTGGACGCAGCATATCTAGTTTTCTATTAATACTTTGTGTAAAAAGAAATTTTTTTATTATTTTATTAATCATTTATTTATATTATTAATATTACTAATGCAGCAAGAGAGTTTTACCATAATACCGTTGATGTAATAGCTAAATGTAAGAGATATAGGGTAAAATTAAATTTCTTCTCATTTACATTTTTTTTTTTCTTACAAACTATAATAATTCTTCATTTTAATTCTTATGATTATTCACACAGATGTCATGGACAGTTCCAACAACCTAAAAAAAAAAAAAAAAAAAAAAAAAAAAAACATGAAATACAATATTTCCGGGTAATTTAAATTGAAAACTGGTCTTACTTTTTGGATACAGTAGTATAACACTCTTGATGAAACGTTAATTAATAAGTAATTCATAATTTTTATTTAATAGGCTTTCCCATAACTGCTTGATTATATAGATTATTAATAACTATTAATAAATATTCATGGCAAGAGATTTAAAGTACTTAATGCATGGTATTCTTTTTCCAAATTTTCAATAAATTTATTAAAAGGATGTTTTAAATCCAGTCTTATATAATTATTTATTTGCTATCCATTTATCCCTAGACTGACCAAAATTAAATTTATTTCTGTTTTTTAGATCTGTCAATAAAGGAATCATTTTCATTCAATTTTTTAAATTTGAAAAATATTGAACACTACAATATTAGCAATGAGATTCCTAGAAAAAAAAAAAAACTATGTAGAACCGAAAAATTAATTAGTATCTTTGATCTTTTTAAATAATTACACTGTCTACCTAATTTAGGTAATAAAAATATATATTTTATAATCAATTTTTTTGTTTTTGGAAATTTTGAAAAAAATAAAAACGCAAAATAAAATATTCCGATAGTTAAACAATACATCATTTTTGATCCGTTAAAAAAATTGTATTTATCAATGTAAAAACTATTGATATAAAAGCTCCTATACTTACAAATAATTTAAGATCAAAATTCATTGTTCGTAAGACATCAATCGAAATTAATGAAACATCTTCAAATTTGTTAATAATGTCATAACAAATATTTATTTTAATTCAATCAATATACTAAGTACAAATTGATCAAAGCATTAAAATGATAAGATACGTTTTCGAAAAATTTAGTTCTTCAAGAAAAGTATTTTTGCTTTTATCATGCATTTAAACATAGGTTTATTACTGCTTTTCAAAATAATCCATGTCTTTGAATAACTGAGGATTTATGCGGATAATCATACTGCATTACTTTGAGAAAACAAACCTACATTATTTGAACATCACATTAATCTCTTTTAATGGTATATATTATTATTTTTTATCATAAGACAAAAACATAGAAATAATATGAGAAAACTTAAGAACAACCTATTTTTAAAAATAAAGACACAATGGTTTGATGAAGCATGCAATCTGTTTCAATTTTCAAAATGCTCTAGAACACATGTTTAAAATAAACTTTCATGTTATTTTTTTTAAAAATAAACATTTTATGATCTTTTTTTGTAATGCAAATTTTAAAAGATTGTATTATTTTTAAAATATAATATTGAAAAATGATTGCATTTTAAAACATGAGGTTACTAAAGGTTCACTTTTAAATTTGATTCATTTGAGTATTATTTTTTTATCGTTGAGTTAAAAGTTTTAAACTTTTTAATAATGATATTTAGTGATATTTGGCAAACTTTTAATTTGTGAATAACAAAAGAAATCATGCACAAATAAATGATTTAATTATAATTTTCCAATGTGCTTATCTTTAGGTATAAGAACTAAAATCTGTATTAATCAGTGTTATAGTTAGTAATGTTCATTTAATTGTGTTAATGAATTTTTAAAAATAAAAGATAAATAAAAATTATATAATACTGCTTATTAAGTTACTTTAGTAAAATTTAAATATTTTATTGTTTTTAAAGATTGTAATCTTAAAACAGAAATATAAGAAAATAATATATATAATCTTAAATTAAACTAACAAATTAACTAAATTAATAAATAAAATAAATAATAAAAGGAATTGGATTAGTCAATCGTTTCATGAAATAGTTAAAAGGAAAAAATGTCTTATAATTAATTTTATAGTGATCTTTTTAAAAAAATCAATTTTTAAAAAATATTATGGATCTGATTCTTAAAAAATTTTATTACAACACAGATGATTAAAATTCTTAATGTTATGCTGTTATTTACTTTCAATGTTTTTTTTTTTTTTTTTATTACTGTAACATGAACAAAATATTTCATCTTACTTCTTCATTGATTAAAGTTAAGAATTTTTTTTTTTGTTGAAGTTCTATGACCTTATCCGATGACTGACTTAATAAAAAAAAAATAAATTCTTAGCATAAAAAGAACAGTAATCCGGATAAAGAAAAGTTAACAGTAAAAAAAAATAAATCTTTAATTAGGTAACCAATTTTTATAAGTATTTGTTTAATAAATGTTTTAATCTCTTGAAAATCTTCTTCTTCGTAAAAGCTGATAATTTGTTCAAAATATAATTATCAACATTTGTAATAAGCGACGTTAAATGTTTGTTAATTATTTATAAAAATTTTAATAAATTTATGTTCCCATCAATTGAGTAAAAATGAAACCTTCACAAGTCATTTCTAAATTCTAAAATTAGAGGAAATAGAAACGGAAAGAGAAAAATAATGTTTGCAAAAAAAAAAAAGAATATTTTAAAGAAACTAGAGAAAAATGATTACTTCAGTAGTATTAAAAGAAAAAAAATTTCTACATTATTCAAAAAAAAAAAGAACGATGCATAATTTCTTCTGTTCTTTTATTATTCGACAAATGAACGGGGAATGAAAAATTTCCTTGTAGAAAATGAAGCATTCAAGATGGGTAATGGAGCTGATGATAAATTATGCAAAAGATTCCTTTTTTTTTCTTTGTTTCATCCGATAGTTTCGCTATGATTAAAAAATAAAATCGACGTATTCTGCATTGGTAGATAGCTTTGTTCCAGCACAAAGAGAACGTAGGACAAAACAAGTTACGTAATACCGGAAAATTAGATGAACACAATCAGACAAAGGAAATAATATCTTTATCTACTGATCTGAGACTGCCTCACATTTCAATTCAAGGAAGTTATCAGTTCTTGCATGCATAAATAATGGAGTTAAGACACAGTTAAACAAATTCACAAGTTGTACTTTTTCCTTTTATCACAAGATGCGATTCAATAAACAGTATTTTTAAATCTAAATATTATGTATGATATATGTGGTACCTGAATGATTTTGTGAATATCACGTATTACATGTAAACCAGATAGGTCAGTCTTTTCATTGGGCTGCAGGAGAATAGAAGAAGACTTCTATTTACCATCAATCCATTCACTGAAAACAAGATTCACAACATAGAGTCGCATTGTAACAAGACTTCTTTGTCATTCAATTAACAGTAGTGAAGAAAATTAATTAAAGATGCTATTCAATAAACATTATTAACAGGTGTAGTTTAATTAATTGCAATATATTCAATAAATTGTATTGCTAAACTAAACATCTTTTTAAATTAAAATAGTATTTATACAGAGAGTCATAGTGTCATGTGAATAAGTTCGCTGGTATTGTATATAAGAGATCTTCGTTCCAAATTCGATCAGTAAAATCTAAACGATTGCTCCAGACGATAGAAAACGATACGATAAACGATAGAATTCCGTACTAATATTTTTTTAGATAAAGAAATGGAAATTTGATCAATGTCCTTCCAAAGTGAAAGTGTTCTCCAATTGTCCGCAACATGGAGTGTAGAGCATAGTGTGGTAATGTATGTTCTTCAGAGGCTTCCATCCATGAAGGACATACATACTAAAGCATTAAAGCTGTAGAGACAAATCGGAGAAAGTTAAAGCAGAGAAAAAAAATGATGCATAATTTCTTCTGTTCTTTTATTATTCGACAAATGAACGGGGAATAAAAAATTTCCTTTTAGAAAATGAATCATTCAAGATGGGTAATGGAGCTGATGATAAATTATGCAAAAGAGTGGAGAAAATTAATTAAAGATGCGATTCAATAAACCTTATTAACAGGTGTAGTTTAATTAATTGCAATATATTCAATACATTGTATTGTTAAACTTAACATCTTCTTAATTAAAATAGTATGTAGAGAGTCATAGTGTCGTTATATAGTTCACTGGTATTGTATATAAGAGATCTTTGTTCCGATTACTCTATCGAGTAGTCGTTTAGAGTTTAACGAGTTAAACGAGTTCACAGTATTCTTTTAATCTAAATATTATCTTAGTGTAATAACATGTGTAAAGTGCCGCAATGGTTTTGGTGAATATCACGTATTTACATGTAAACAAGATAAATAAGTCCTTTATTTTTTGCTTCAGAATAATAGAGAAGACATCTGTTCACCATCAATCCATTGACTGAAAGCAATATTCACATCATGGAATAGCAGTGTAACAAAATTTCTTTGTCACCCAATTAACAATAGTTGAGGTAATTAATTAAAGTTGCGATTTAATAAACTTTAATAATAGGTGAGGTTCAGCTAATTGCAATAAATAATGTGATTTAATAAATTGTATATTTAAGCTAAACATTTTCTTAATGAAATTGCATATAAAGAGAGTCAATGTGTCATGTGTATAGTAGCTCTGTGGTTTTTTAAATAAGATAACTCTGTTCCAAATTCGATAAGTAAAATTCAAACGAACAATCCTGTATTTAAATGGTAGAATGTTATGCAAAATCAATTTTTGATGAAAAAAAGGAAAGTGGAACAATGTCCTCCAGAAGTAGTAGTGCTCTCCGAGTATCCGGATAGTGCAGCAGAGTTTGGAAATGTGTGTTCGTCCACGATGGCCTCAAGGCGGACATGCCTGAAGAGCATACATACTACACAAAACTCTAGAGGTAAATTAGGAGAAAGGTTTCTGAGTAGCAAAACCTCTTTGCACACCGTGATTAACGTTGAATTTGCTTTACTTCATACCTGTGATTCTAGAGGCAAATGGTATCAAATCTACGCGCATTTAATTTGAAAACAATAACATATTATATGAAAAAAATAAGTAAACATGAATGTAACAAAGAAAAGTAAAAATGATGTTTGTATTACCGTTTTTATAAAAAACAAACGATGAAATAACATTAACTACCCATATGAACCACACCTTCCTTAATAACAAGTGTGGTTCAATTAATGGTAATAGATCATACGATTCCCTAAATCGTACATATCTGATTACCATCTGTTGCCTATCTACAGACAATGCAGAATTGTCTCTAGACAGCCGATAAATGAAGATACTTGTGCGCATGTTCAGATTGACAATCGCAACGCTGCAGCGGAATTATTTCAAAATTATAGTTACTTAAAAACACACCTCGCTTAACTAAATAAAGAAATAAAAATTGTAAGAAAGAAACCCATACAAATAAATGTCTAATCTCACATTGCTAGTAATACTTTAGAAATTATCTATCTATACTGCTCTTTTTTTTTTTTCATAAACTTAATTAAAAAAAAATTTTTGTTGCTCAAACACTTTCATGCAGAGACATATTTTGAATTTTGATCTGGAATGAACAGGCTGTCTTCGTTTTATAAACTAGAGCAAGTAATATAAAAAAATATTTTTTTAAGTCAATTTTTTCACTATATTGCAGAAAGTACTTCATAAATAATTTTCATTCACTGTTTTAAGTTTATCTGGCGCCATCTATTGGTAGATATATGCAACATAAATCTAAAAACACACTAAAAATTAATGAATTAAATTTAATTACTGAACTAATATTTGAAAAAACTGTATTAACATCAAGTGTCATCCATTATAAGTTCAAAAAAATGTATTTGAACTTGAGTGGATGTATAAAAAGTATTTTATGAACGATTAAAAATTTGAACAAGGTATATATATAGGGAGAGTGTGACCTAATAGAAGGAATTGAAAAAATATGAAATTGTAAGAAAAAAAACAATACAAATAAATGTATTTATATCACAGTGATAGAAATACTTTAAAAATTATATATCCATATTGCGGTTTTTTCACAATTTTAATTAAAAACAATTTTGAAGCTTAAAATCTTTTATATGGCTTTATATTTTGAATTTGGATCTGGGATGAACAGACTGGCTTCGTTTTATAAACTAGAAAAATATGAACCTTAATTAAAAACAAATTTTTTATGTAGTCCTATATTTTGAATTTGGTTTTGGAATGGATAGGCTGTGATAATCCTGGAAAGCTTAGTTCAATATACAGTTGAAAGGCCTCACCTAAAATTATCTTCTTTAAGCAGGACATAAAAACAAATCAGTATATCGTAACCCATTTTACAATAGGTTTGGGCCTGAATGGCCGAGTGTCTAGCGCTCGGTGCCACAGGTTTCGGGTTCAAGTCCCGGCGGTGCCATGGATGTTTGTAGTGGTTCGGAATCCACATTAAGCCGTAGGACACGGTCTCCTATAACTGTAAGAGCGTCACGGAGAAAAAGTCAGACTTCTATCTACAGGTGCTCCATCAGAACAGACGCTGCCCCCTTCCTCCATCCATGAGTGGACTACTCTCGGGATGTCCGTCCCGCGCTGCAGGCCACTGAGGATATGTCAACGACAACAACAATAAGTTTAAGGAGAAGAAAAGATGGCAGAAACTTTTTCAATGCCATCACAATGGTTGTTATTTCCAGATATCAATGGCATCAAGAAATGAATATTTGTCAAATCATCATTTGTAAATTGTAAAGTGGGCAAATTAGAAGCACAGGAGCGAAAATACCAACTCTAGCAATGAAAAACTATTTTGAATAAAAAGATAAAGCCTGAATTCTACTGTCTTGAAATTGGGATTTTTTTTTTTTTTTGAAATAAAAGGCAATGCAAAGAATTCAAGGATTTTGGAGTTATACATAAAATAAACAGAGAATTCAATAAAAATATAAGTTAGTATTAGGGATATAAAATATGATAAAAGCAAAAATAAAACCTAATACAATATAAAAACTTCATTGGGTAACAAAAAAGAATATCGAAGTTTGGATCCGAGAACAAAATTTGAATTGTTGTATTGTATTTCTTCTTCCAAATATTTTTCTTTAGTTCTCTTGCAAAAAAAGATTCCAACAATTTGAAAGAAAAGTGAGTTCTGAAATTTTATGGGACAATACAATTTAAAAATATAACTTATTGCATCTTTTATAAATCAAAGAATTTGTTTATTAAATAATATATAACTTTTTCTCCTATGTTATGTTGTTTCTTATTCAATTCCTTCTATTAGCTCACACTCTTCCTATATATATCTTAATCAAATTTTCAATCGTTAATAAATTTTTATTCATCCAATCAAGTTCAAATACATTTCTTTTAACGTGTAGTGGATGACATTTGATGTTAAAACAGTTTTTCAAATATTAATTCAGTAATTAAATTTAATTAATTAATTTTAGCTTTTTTTTTTAGATTTAAGTTGCATATATCTATCAATAGATGGCTCCAGATAAACTTAAAAAAATGAATGAAAATTATTTATAAAGGACTTTCTGCTATATAGTGGAAAAAAAAGTAGGAATTGATTTTAAATTTTCTTTGTTTATATTACTTGTTTTTAATGATTAATGAAATTAAAGTGAAAATAATGTACTTTTAATACCGATTATCGTTTACCCGAAAAAATATTTTATTACTTTTTATCAAATTTGCATTGAAATATTTTTAACCGAAATGGGCCTGATGGCCGAGTGACTAGCGCTCTGGCGCTCAAAACCACAGGTTTTGGGTTCGAGTTCCGCCGACCCATAGATATTTGTAGTGATTCGAATCCACTTTAAACCGTAGGTGCCGTTCTAACATGATCGTAAAACGTTGCAGGGTATTGTTACTCCGCGTCAGTAGCTTATCTTCAAGCCACACGCTCCTCCTGGAAAGTGCAAAGTGAGTAACGTCGGTGCAGCGCTTGCCTTAAGGCATCAATGACAATTGCCTAAGTGTTTTCCAGCTCCATTAGAAAAAAAAAAAAATATTTTAACCGAAAGCAAATTTTTGTCACAATATTTTTCATCATGCTTCAAATATTAAATAAAATGAAAAACAAAGTAAACATTTCTGATAAAGAATTTATAATTTTATATTTAAAATTTAAATATGAAACATTTTATTTATTCATATTAATTTAAACAAAATGGTTTCAATTATTGCTTTATTAGCGTATGTGGAAAACTGTTTAATGTCACATAAATAAATTTTGAAGAAAAATGAATGTAATAAATGCCAAACAAATTTAAAAGAATAAAATTTTAATAAAAAAATTTTATTTTCCCTTTTACAATGACATAAAAAAATCAAGTAAACATGTGTTATAAATGAATTTTAGGTTTCCGGTTCATTTGTGTCTCATGAAAAAGTATGTAAAATATAAAAGATAAATTACATATATTACAAATTAATTGATGTATTTTTTTTTTTTTTATATTTCAATTAATTATAGGATATTCGAATATATTTATTAGCTTATATCTTGTTAACAATCTTAATTAAATAAAGTAAATAAAACAATAATTTAAATGTCAAAAATAAATCAGTGTAAAATATTAAAATTGTTAACATCTGGACTTATTTTATAATATATCGATTTATATTATAAAAATTGAAATCTTTTTTGAATTTATCATGTGTAAACATACATTCCTGCAAAAATACACAAGGAAATAAACCAATGTTCAATAACCCAAACATTTTATGAAGCTGTCAGAATACTACAAGAACTGGAATCCTATATTTTAGGGTTCCACTTATTTATTCAATTCCTTCTATTAGTCACACTCTCCCTGTATATACTTTGTTCAAATTTTCAATCGTTCATAAAATACTTTTTTATTCATCCACTGAGTTCAAATAAATTTTTTTTGAACTTGCAGTGGATGACACTGGATGCTAATGCAGTTTTTTCAAATATTAATTCAGTAATTAAATTTAATTAATTAATTTTTAGATTTTTAGATTTAAGTTGCATATATCTACCAATAGATGGCGCCAGATACCCTTGAAAAATGAATGAAAATTATTTATAAAGGTCTTTCTACAATGTAGTGAAAAAAAGTAGGAATTGACTTAAAAAAAAATTTTTTTTTATTTACTCGTTTGTACATTATTTTCCCTTGCGGCTTTCGCCAAGCAAAAAAAAAAAAAAAAAAATTGTAGCTGCTGTTACAAAATATTGCGATTCTGGTGATTCCATTTGGCGTGGAAAAGAGAGTTGGCGAAATCGGAACCCTAAATTACATACAGTAACTATTAATTCAATAGCGACGACAATGTAAGATTTAATAGAACTATGAAGAAGCAATTGCTCAAATACTACAAGAACCACTACTACAAATCAGACAGTCTGCTAAGTGATGGTTAAACTAACTTTCCTAAGCATTAACTAATCCTTAGATACTATTTTGAAGATGTCGAAACAATAATCTGTTCATATTTTGGAAGCCAGACAGTTTAAATTGAACTGCAGATACTCTTGAATGTAATATATTGGTCAATCGTTATATTTTGCAACAATTATCTCAAGTCAATTTTAAAACACGCATAAATAAAATTACGTCAAAATCAGACTTTATTATAAATAAAAGTTTTTTAGATGAAAATGTCTCGTGTTGCGTGGGAAGATTAGTCTGTTCCAAGTAATAATATATTTTTTTTTTATTTTATAGCTTTACTTTTTTTGAAGGCGCGGCGGGTCTCTATTTATTTTATAGTTTCATTTTATGGCGATGTCTCGGGTCTCTAGACCTCTATCATCTCTAGTTACACGCTTCCAGATTATATACATTCTTTTGAAACAATGTAATAGTACTTGTTTCAAATAATAGATGCAAAGAAATTAACAATAGTGTAAAACGTATAGAGAACAATAAATATAGTACTGAATTTAATTATCAAAACATAAATAAAAAGTGTTTAAAAATATATTTATATAAGAAAATAATTTAGAATGTTTATATATTTATATAAGAGAATAATTTAGAATACTTAATTTCTTTATTTCTATTAATCGAGGGTACTATAAAAATATACAGAAATGTAAAAATCTAACTCAAGGTTAAAATAATCTTTGATATAGTCAATAAATAACAAAAAAAAGTCATTTGGGTATACATCTCATATCAAATAAGTCTTTATGACAAAGATAAGGGAAGTAAATATTAGTAATATATAAATGGGAAACTTATACCTAACTTAAATAAAAACACATAATTAAATTTAAATATGTCATTATTGATATTTAAAAATAATTTACGAAATATTTTATAATGTATAATTCTATTCCACTACTTCTATTTTAACTTAAATTGCTATTTAAATGAAATAATACTTGTCTCCTATTTAAGATGCATTCAAATATTTAGAGGCTTTTTTTTGTTGTTGTTGTTGAAAGAGTTGATATTTTAATGAGGTTTGGTTGATATTTTAAGACTCTACGGTCATTTTATGCACACTTTGGGCTAATTAGACTGGGACCATAACCTGAATTCCGCACTACTAATAAACATTCATACCACCAGGATTCAAACCTGAGGCTTGTGGTACATAAGGCTAGAGCGATAGGCAATTGGACAACATGCCGTAAGTTGATGTGGAATTAGCTTAATATTTGGGGTCGAATCGCTCCCATGCGTGTGTTAGAGTCATAAAATTGAATGAGTATGGTGAAAGGTTAAGTCAACAACAAAGAATAAAAACCAATGCCAAATACCAAAAGATATTCAAAACACAAACTTTAAAGACTTATAAGAATTGGCAATTTCTGAACCCAAAGAAAGGGAAAGAAAAAATAAAATAAAAGCTAAAGAAACGAAAAGGCCAATGAAATTTGAACTGAAACTTCCTTACACATTGTATGGAATCGAGTGCTGGTTTCAGACAAACGGTCGGAAAGCTTTTTACGACAATCGTCAAATTTGAAACTCCAGGAACAAATCCAAATTTTTGGAACTACTCCAGGACGAAAAGAAGGCTGATTGATCTCCATTTTCCTCCGAGCAGCAGCGAATAAGGGGAAAGAATAAGATGAAGCTGTACTAGGAAAAATCGACGAAGTTCAAATCACTGGAACAATAGAAAGCAAAAATAAAGTAATCTGAAAGATGCTGAAAGTGCCAAAAAAAAAAAGAAAAGAAAGAAATACATGGTGGGAGTGGTACAAGTTAGAATACTGGCGCAGATACCGATCGAAAAATCTCTCCTTTTTTTTTTTTTTTTTATTTTAAGCCGCTTTTATATTTCATTTTGTTTTACTTCATTTCCGATGTAAGGAGGAAAAAAAAGATTGCTTTTTCACTGATAACATCGTTGGAAATGTCTCAAATGATTCGTTCATTTCTCTCCGGAAATCTATAATCAATATGGACTAGTTTTCGTTTTCCATACAGGAAGCGTTTATATTATTTTTCACTTCAACGGTTTTGAAAGGCCTCTTGATTGCAATTTCGTTGCTTTATTGTTCGATGGTGATCTTAGATAGCCTACCATCTTTTGACAAAAGATTTGATCTTCTGGAAGAACAAAGTTATATTGTTTTCTTTTTTGAGATCTTTAAAATAAATATTATACAAGATTTGTCAATGTAATCCACAAACAAATAATTGTTTGCACTGAAATTTATTTAAATCATTTGTACATGTCTTGACATGTACAAGACCATGTACATGCCTTTTATGTTTTGAAATGCCTCTTGATTGCAATTTCGTTGCTTTTATTGTTAGATGGTGATCTTGGATAGCCTACCATCTTTTGACAAAAGATTTGATCTTCTGGAAGAACAAAGTTATATTGTTTTCTTTTGAGATTTTTAAAATAAATATCATACAAGATTCGTCAATGCAATCCACAAACAAATAATTGTTGGTACTGAAATTTATTTAAATCATTTGTACATGTCTTGACATGTACAGGACCTTGTAAATACCTTTTATGTTTTAAAAGGACTCTTGATTGCAATTTCGTTGCTTTATTGTTCGGTGGTGATCTTAGATAGCCTACCATCTTTTGACAAAAGATTTGATCTTCTGGAAGAACAAAGTTATATTGCTTTCTTTTTTTTGAGATCTTTAAAATAAATATTACACACGATTTGTTACTGTAATCCACAAATAAATTGTTTTGCATTGAAATTTATTTAAATCCTTTGTAGATGCCTGAAGAACTAATATTTAGTGCTTGGAATGCTTTTGAATAAGACATTCAAATAAATGCAAATATTTGCAATTCTTATCAAAGTCGTAATAATGCAGTATATTTATATTTCATTTTCATATCTTCAATTTAATCCTCCAATTAGGAATCTGCATTGAATAACAATATCTTGCATTTTTCGAATTGAAAATCCCCAGATTTGTTTTTGCTTTTTTGAAATAGCAGTAAACTTAATATTAGAATTTACCTTCGCAATGTGTTTTATAAATAAGGCAAACTTTACATGTTGCTCTAATGATTTTTTGTTTTTGAAGAAAAAAATATCTTTTCATAGTAAAAAGGAAAAATAAACTAATCAATCAAAAGAGATTTCCAAATTTCATATTAATTTGCTATTTTTTTTTTTATTCTAGCACAATTTATTCAAACACTACGTGACTCAAACAAAAAAGAACATCAAAAATATTTGCATTCCTTATTTTGAAACCGTAATTTATCACAGAGTCACGAAAACCCTAAAACATTCAATTTTAAATTAATATTCTATTGTTCTTTTAAAAGTAAAAGTAATTATTTATACATTTTTTAAAAAAAGATTACATAAAATACATTTTATTTAAATAAAATACATTTTATTTATACATTTTCACTTCCTTTCCTAACAAATAATGTTTTTAGAAAATTTAAAACATCATATTCTTAATATTAGTTGATACCTATAATATAATAAGTATCATATTTCCATTATGTTCCAATATGAATAGTTGTATCTTAATCTCATAAAGCTGACTAAGATTAATATCAGCATATATTTATCATGGCCAAATATTGTTACAAGTTATATATTTTCTGTAATAAGGTATACAGTCCAATATATAAGATATATAGATATATAAGGTATGATCTATTTATTTTTAAAATATAATTACTTAAGATTGTGTCATTTAACACTTGCTGTTATTGTTCTAGCATCTTTTGTCTGAATCAAAATATTTTTGAGATCCTGCATCTTATCTATGAAGAAATAAACACAGAGATGCATTGCCTGGATATTTTTTAAAAATCAAATTATGTTAGAATTTGCCTTCACCATGTGTTTTATAAATAATGCAAACTTTGCATGTTGCTCTAATGATTTTTTTTTTTTTTTGAGGAAAAAAATATCTTCTCATGGTAAAAAGGAAAAAACAAGCTAATCAATCAAAAGAGATTTTCATAAATAATATTAATTTGTTATTTTTTTTACTCAAGCTATTCAAACACTACGTGACTCGAACTAAAAGGATTAAGAAAAATATTCGCATTCTTTATTTTAAGGCCGTAATTTTTATTCCAATATTCATTACAGAGTCACGAAAACCCAAAAACATTCAATTTCGAATGAACATTCTATTTATCTTTTAAAAGTAAAAATTAATTAATTTATGCATTATTAAAAAAAGAAACATATAGATTTTAAACTGTTTGAAAGATTTTTTTTTTTTGCCAAATAAAAATTGTATTTTCTTTTCCATGTTTACTTCCTTTCTTAACAAATAATGTTTTTAGAAAATTTAAAACTTCTTATTCTTAATATCAGTTGATACTTATAATGTGATAAGTATCATATTTGCATTATGTTCCTTTAGAATATAAAGTAATTTATTCGTGCAGTAAACTCTTTTATGCTTAGACATCTCAGGAATCTTTTGAACATGATAAATATAACAATAAACAATAGGAATAGTTGTATCTAAATCTCATAAAGTTGACTAAGATTAATATCAGTATATATTTTTTTTATTTTGTTACAAGCCAAGTTTTACCTAATTTTTGTTACAAGTTATATATATTCTGTAATAAGTTATGGAGTCTATTATATATAGATATATAAGATATGATCTATTTATTTTATAAAATAAAAATTACTTAAGATTGTTCAGATTGCTATTGTTATCATGTTGTTATTGTTGATGTTATTATTATTCTAGTATATTTTGTCTGAGCAAACTATTTTTAAGATCCGGTATCTTTCTATGGATAAATAAACAGAGATGCATTGTCTACATATTTAAAAACTCAAAAAGAAGATTAAAATATTTTCGTCCCATATTATTATGTTAAAAAAATATGTATTCAGATTTATAAATAGTGCTTCCATTGATGTATGACTTTAAATTAAGTGGTTTAATTAAATAATGTGGAACGAAGCAAAAATTTTCATGGACAATATAGTTGTTCATAATTAATTTTTCTTCAGAGAGATAAATATTTTCTCTAAATTTATTAATTTAAATGAATAACATTGTGTGACAGAATTAGACAGAAAATATCTCATTTTATCTGCAAATATTTAGAATTTCTATGTGATGTGTAAAGGAAAATTATCACATATAACAACAAATATTTAATATTTATTCGAATATAAGAATTATAAAAAAAAAAGTAACTTATATTTGTGATTTATAAAAAAATTAAGCATTTCTATATATACATACTGAGCAATATTTCATTCAATGCATTTGTAATTTGATATATCTATATCTATCTACATCGGGGGCAGGGGCAACCTAAATGATCTTGCTGGCCACTTTGGGAATGTAATTTTGGGAACTCCGCTGGCCGCATATAAAATTATATATCCCCATCTTAGATTTAGAACCACTATATGCATTTTTATATTCATATTAGAATGGACCTGATGTTCAAGTGGCGCTTGGTACCACAGGTTTCGGGCGAGTCCTGGTAGTGCCATGGATGTTTGTAGTGGTTCGGAATCCATTTTAAACCTTAGGTCCCGGTCTAACACGATAGTAGAGCGTTGCGGGGGTAGGTTACTGCGTAGTGTTACTATTCGTAGCTTATCTTCAAGATACAAGCCCCTTCTTAGTAGTGCTAAGCCAGTAACGTCGCATCAAGGACTACAGTTTGCCAGCTGCGTTAGAAAAAAATCATATTAGAACCTGTTATATTAGATGTTCCAAGATGCGCGCACATCATTAGTTCTCAAAATATAATTTAATTATTCTGTGAACTCATAAATAAAACATGCAATATCTGTCATATATTCGTAAGAATATTATTTTAATTGCAAGCATACATTGATTTTCACATCTTTGGCCATTGTAAAATAAATAATATTTTGTAAAAGTGTGATAAAACTCACGGGCCGGAAAATGTTCAAGGCGGGCCGCCGTTGGCCACGCTTGATATATATATATATATATATATATATATATTCAAAGTATATATGTTTGAAACAATAATAAAATAATAATAACTAATTATTCTTTAAAAATGTACATACATTCTCCCCATCTGTATTTACATGTATATAATTACAGCCATATGCATCAAAAACGTCACACAGTCTTCTATTTTAGAAATGTTTTCTTAACATCTGCCGACCTCAAATGCGTTACAGCTGTTCTACGAAAATTCTTGCGGGGGATTTTAAATTATTATTACTCTGCAATCTCATTAATATTCGCTCGAACGAATTCGAAACACAGTCATTAAATTTCAGCAATTTGCTAAATAACTCGGAACTTACGAGTTGGAAAGGCAACCTCACACATTTCTTTTAAAGTATCGATCCAACCTTAAACACAAACATAACCCATTCGCAAGCCACCTATTAAGCGGCCTTCATCTTTTAGTCCAGCTGGCGTGAATTAAATTCTCTCTCCGCATAAAGCCCCGAATTAATCAAGCGCAAAAATTCCAGTAAAGCTCTGCGCCCTGGAGGCCACTGTAGAGCGCAGGGGCGCTCCAAGAAGGGCGGCATTATTGAAAGAATGCAGATAATAGGTTGAGCAGGAGGTTCCGGAATATTTTGTTCAATTAGTTACTGCACCTTGTTTGAGCAAAACACTGGTGGAGATGTTCCAGAAGATGAATTTGGGTGATTTTTTTTACTAGTTCTGGAAGTTTGTCCTGAAAAGTGCTCTTCCGTTTAAAAGAACAATGGTTTAGACAATTAAGTCCAAGTTAAGCTTATTGTTCTCCAGTTTTAAGAAGACTTTCATTATTTTGAAAGCATAATGCTCTTGAATATTTCTGATTTGGCTTGCTTTCTCTATTATGCTGTAAAACTTCAATGCGAAAAACAAACTAAACTCGTTATAAAACAAAAATTATTAAACAGAGACTTAAGAAAAACCATTTTTTGCTTTAAAATAAAAAATGTATATATTTAATTAAATGTATTTCCTACATGTTACAAATATGCTTTCAGTTAGTAATATATTGTGAGTATTCATTTTATAAAAATATTGTATCTTCTTTAAAATAATTGAATGAAAGTTGAATGTAGCAATGAAATAATGAATCTTTGTTGCAATATATAAAAGCATTACAATCTTTGGTTTAATATATAAAAACCCTAAAAAAAAATCATCTTTGGTATAATATAAAAAACGTTACAATTTCTTCATTTTGAAAGCATAATGTTCTTAAATATTTCTGAATTTGGCTCACTCTCTTGTTATAAAAACTTCAATGCGAAAGAAACTTAATTTTTTTTTTTTTTAAACAGAGAAAAAAAGCCAATAAAATATTTAATTAAATATATTTTCTACATTCTACAAGTATGCTTCAAGTTAATGAAATATTCTGTGAGTATTAATTTTATAAAAATATAATTGAAAAATATCTATTTTCTTTAAATAATTGAATGTAAAGTTGAATGTAATAAAATAATGAATCTTTAGTAATATATAAAAACATTATTTTTGTTGTAATATATCTTTGAATATTTTGAGAAATATTTCTGCATTTGGCAATCTTTGTAAAACATAATTATATTTCTTCATTATACGATACTTAAAAAAACAAATGAATGTAGCCTTGAACAATATTCTGATACAAGGCAAAATAATTAAATGTAACTATAACAATGAAATAATGAATCTTTGGTATAATAATAAAAAACATAATAAACTAAATTTTTTCATTATATGTAACTTCCTATTGTAAAATATATTTGCAGGGCAAAGCCCACTTTTCATTAGATTTGCTTCATCATATACCTTCCTTTATAATTCAAAGATTTTTATTAACTAAACTAATAATTACTTTCATACTTTCATGACGTTAATAGGAAACAACAATGTTATGCAATGTAGTAAATAAAAAATTACTAATTATGTAACGTTTGGAGAGGATTGTGTTATATACTAAGTCTGCAAAATGTATAAAATTTGTATGTATTAAAATAAAAATTTGTTTCATCATCGGAGTACTTTTCATAAAAAAAAATTAATAATAGCTTGTTATTATTTTGTTCATGTTTGATTAAAAAAAAAAAGATATTTTTCTTTAAATATGTATGTTTGGAGAAGTATCTTGTTATGTGTATGAAGAATAAGAAGAAAAATTAAGATTAAAAATTTTAAGAGTAACAAAATGAAATAAAAAAAACATTAAACGTTTAGCAGTATTTTTGCAGGAAATGTTAATATTACTTTACGAAACGTATTACAGTTTGTGAATATATTACTGTATGACTGGAACAATGTATTACTGTTATACCGGGAATGATTGCATTAATTTACGAAACGTAAATTAATACAATCGTTTACGTGACCACCTCATGAGAATAGGAGTGATGAATTCCCAAAACTGTGTTTTGTGTGCCTCTAGTCGGTCTATGACTTTTGAATATTTAAATAACTGTAATGCACTGCCTCAGTATGGGGATGGTCGAAAAACGTTGGAGAGCCCGGAAACTAATGGCTTAGGTGCCCATGTTCGGCATTTGTAAAATAAAAATAGAACGCTTTACTAAACAAGCAAAATCGCTGGGGTTTGGTTTAAAGTGAATTTCCATAGCTGTTCGATAATTTCAGAACAATTGGAATGATTTTAATGAAACTTTGTATGAACATAAATTGATATATTACAATAAAATAACTACATGCAATCAGGTTTTGATGATGGCTAGTAGTATCTCAGAAAATTTCAATAGTTTTGTATGCAACATAGTAGTTGAGATTCAATGTTTTTAAACTGTCTAAATGTTGGACCAATACATTTAAGATTTTTGTTAGAGATTTAAATATCTCCGTATTTTGGTTATCCGTTTCTAGTCTCGGTACAATTTAATATCTCAAACATTAAACCAAACTTGGCTGGAACTCACTTTAATTATTTGTTTTGAATTTAATTGTATGTTGCAAAATTTATATTTAAAGTATTTTTCAAAGTATTTAAACAAAAGAAATGCAAATTGCCGCGTATTTTTCTAAACTCTATTGATCTGTATATGCAGTAACTTAAAAAAGGCTGGCTATGACTTAATATCTTTTATGACGCCATTAGGTCTTCATATAAGAGGTATCGTTGGAAATGGCTGGAATGGAACTAATGTATGAAGAAATGTAGCTGATTAACAAAATTAATTAACAAGATTAGTTAAAAGCTGACTAAAAAAGGTTTCATCATGGAAACAGAGATTTTTAGAGCTATCGATTCAGTGCCCGTGAAATTTTACACCCTAATTTTTTGTGTCAAACTTCCCGTAATTTTAAAGTTATGGGAAAAGGGTCATTTATAGAATTAAAATCATTTCATTTATTAACTGTATATTATGTTATCATTTCCGTGTTATGATTTCTAAGAAAATTGTGCTTGATTTCATTTAAAAATGCTTGTAACCAATAAAAATTCAAATCGTTAATTTAAATAATAATAATTACGCACATTTATTATTTTATCGCAATTAGGCCATTTAGATTCAATAAAATCCTTTGAGCACCTCCTATGAGCGATGAATGGTTAAAATGTTTATGAGACCACCCTATAAAATTGCTCATTTTTTTTTGTAGGTGCACTTAAATTTCAAATCCAATGTCATCAAATAGCTAATAATCATGATTGCTATGTGTCTTTAAACATTACCAAATGAACTAATGAGCTTTAATTCAAATCAGCTCTATTAAGTATTAGTTAGTTAAATTCATGTGCTCGAACAATAGGAATTGTACGGAGAAAAAAAGCCCGGACTTTATTTTTTTTTACACTCGTTCTTTATTGCTAATTGATGAACGTTAAAGGATTTTCCGTATGATTGTGGACGAATAAAATCTGTTCAAAATGAAAAAAAAAATTATCATCATATTGACCAAATGATTTTTTTTTTTTAAACTTTTTAAAAAGGAATTGGGCAAAAGATTAATTATTAGTATTTTAATTCTTTTAATAAGGTAATTTCGAATTTTCTATTAAAAATAATTTTTATACGATATTGTGTTAAGAGGAATTAATAAATACAGTTAAATTTAATTATAATGAATTGAAAGAATTTTGGGACGGATTTTCTTTGAATTTGAATAAAAATATTTTTTATCCTTCAAAATTCAGAGGATATTCGAAAAATGTATATTGTAATATTTTATGAACAAAAATTACAAACTCAATCTAAATCATATTATATTAAAAATTATTTATTTGGTTATTTTTTATAAAAATATCTCACATTTAAATAAAATCAAATGCACATACTCATATTAATTGCACAAACAATGCATATAAAACAACAACAAAAAATAAATTTTGATATTTCATACATTAGTCTAAATTCTATCATTAAGAATGTATTTTTCTTTTGCTGTTCTAAAGCTCTGCTAACCAAAACTCACGAAATATTCTAAAAGGGTTCGTAATTAAATTACCACTTATTACATTCTAATGGTGACAATTGTGATGTTACGTAAGATATCAATACCCGATTTGATCATCGATTATCGAGTTTTCTTACAGTCAACAGTTCTGAATGCAATGCATGCATTAAATATATCGAATGCTGATTCCTTTCGTATGATGGCTGTGCGCTCTATCGCGTAGTGAATCAATTTATAATTTTTTGATGTGAAATTTAAACATATGAGGGAAAATCAGCACACACACATATGTTTGTAGGAAAAGATCTATAAGTGGAACAAATACATGTATAATAATCACAAGAAAGAATGAACAAAGTACTTCTTAAAAACAATTAGTCTATTTTGATTTCCAAAGATCCTCTTTCCGTAAGTGCTTTTAGACAAAGAGATTCGACTGCGATTGTGACCAAGTGTATATACATCCACATTGATAGTCAATTTACTATGTGGGAGTTTAATTAATTTTCTCTAACACGATATGTAAATGAGTATCAGTTTCTTCTGAAAGTCTTCTCGAACGGGAATCTCCTCCAATTCTTTCCCATGGATGGACTGCTCGTGAACACATACGTGGGATAATATGGTCACTGAAATGCAACGAAAAATACGTAGATGGCACTGTATAAAATTTATATATTAGACATTAATTTATTTATTTTTTTTTTATATAACCAGAAACAATCCATTTTTATTTTCAAAATATAAAAAAAAAAAGTCTTATAAGGGTTTGTAGCTGACAATACCCGATATCAAAATAAGTAAAGAAATAAATATGTATGTTAACGAAAATTTTCACTTAAATATTGTGAATTCTGCATTAAAAATCCGTTACGTGCATGTTTATTTTTCAAAGTTATAAAATTTTTAATGCAACTTTTTTTATAACATGCAATAACGGATTTTTTAAAAATCAATTTAATATTTATTTAAAAATCATTTTAATATTTAATAATTTAATGATAATTTTAATATTTTTTTTATATAATTAGAAAACATTTAATCATTTTTAAATATAAATGCAATTAATTTTATATTAAATCAAAAACCGATATAATTCTGATTTAAAGAATGATGATGAGTGATTCAGTGATGCTGTGCATCAATATCATAAATAATAAATAAAAATAAAATTTATTTAAATTAAAAATATATATAATAGAAATTATTAATAACCAATACTTTCTATTGTATTTTCTTATTTTTTTGTGCATTTAAACAATGAACGTACGTAAAATCAAAGTTTTAACTGCACAAATTGAGAGAAGCACGTTTTATCTCCACTTGAATACAGATACACAGTGACTGTTTTAATGATGTTGACATTTAAAATTATAGATTAGTTTATTTTTTTTTTTTTCCAGTTTTTCTCAAGAAAAAAAGAACGAATTTAGAAACACAAGAAAAACAGAGTTTTTGTTTTTATTTATTGCTAAATTATTTCAGGTTGTTAAAAAAAAAGTAAGCTTCTTTATTTAAGTATGCTACTACATTCAGAGTTTAAAAATCGGAAAAAACGCTTCAAATGATTAAGTAAATACATTTTATGCATTTTTTTCAAGTCCCTTTAAAGAAAAAAAAAATGTCAATTAATCAAAAATTAGATAGAGAAAAAGACTTTTGTTACATTTAAAACAAGAACTTTTTTTTTTTTTAATTTATCATTTTTTTTTTCTGCTTATTTTCTGGGGATGAATTTTTTATTTGATAATTTAAACATACTTGTATAAATTAAAATGCTTTATTCCGAAATCGCAATTACTTTCAACCACCAAAAATATGTCCTGTGAATTAAAATAAACAATAAATATATTTATTCGATATTGATTAGATTTTTATCTTAATTATCTACTATTGCTAAATTGAATAAAGATTTTAAAGAAAATTATTCTAATTGCTTAAAATATCAAATTGATAATATAATTATAGTAACTTTCACAATTAATTACATAAACAGTGTCTCTTGTGATTATTTAAATGTAATTAAAATGAATAGTTCGAATGAAATTATACAAAAACAATCATTATGTAATTGTAATATTTCAAAGCCTATTATAATTTAACAATTAACAAAAGTTTAAGAATGATTAAAATGAATATTTATTTCTTTATTTAAAACGAATTCTATGACCAACTGAATTACGTTTCAAAAATTAATCTGAATATTTAGGCTTTTTGTATTTCTCACAAAATATACTAATATTTATGCAAATTCAATTAAATATTAAATAAATAGTGACAATATAGATTTTCTTCAGTTTACTTTTCTGAATCATATGAATTTATTGATTTTTATTCCAAACCTTCTAGATGTTAATTGAACAAGATTCATTTTTCACTAACGAGAAATGATAAGATTCTTATTGTATTTTACAAAATCTATTTAATAAGCTGCTTATTTTACAAAACAATAAATGCTCGCAAACTCGATTTTCAAAATTTGTTATGACTTATGTATGCTTGTTATTACAAATTACAAAATTTTCATACCGTGTGCTGGCTATAGTAAGAACATTGATCAATTTAATACAATTACACTCCCCTTTTTACTTTTAAGGATACTAAATTGAAATATTTAAACTAACTTAATAGAGGGACAACAAATGTTATGGATGGCAAACATTTTACCTTTATAATTTTCTAATTAATAAATGTCATAATGCCACATTTTATTATTAAATAATTCAATAACTGTGTATTTGTATTGTTTATTTATATTAGAAATAAAGAATATAAGATTATGTTTCTTCTAAAAGAAAATTATTCACAATATAAGGTGCACAAATTAACCATTTTACTAATATAAATGATTAAATTACTTACTCCAAAATGAATATATATTTAAATTTTGTAAAATCATTAATTTATTACATGGATGGTGTTTTTAAGAATTTAAGAATTTATTTTCAGAAAATCTCTCTTAAATTGTGGAGATTTTTTTAAGCTTTAGAGTAGTTATAAACTAAATAAAAAAAAGCTTTATAGAATAAAAACTGTTTTGAAAAATATCATAATCTTTCATGTCTTAGATTTTGAATCGGGAAAAATTTTACAATAAAAAATAACTATTAATTACTATGTAATACAGTTTTTATCAAAGTTTTTGAATTTTTTCATTAACTTAAGATCATTTTGTTCTTTATATGAAATACGTCACGATCCCTTTTAAATCAGTTCACACGTTTCTTTGGAAAAGAATGTTTGTAAACAATTGACCTCGTGCATTGAATATGTATTTCAATATTTCTATATATGATCTTTATTCACCACTTTTGATTTTACCTCTTATTCTCCTCTCAGGTTATTTCAGAAATCAAAATTCTAGTTTCATATTTTTCTATCTTATTTCCTAATTTTAATATATAAATTTATTGCTTTCATTTCCAAAACAACTTTTGAAATTTATTATTTGACATACTTTCAGCAATAATATTCTGATCAAATATTTTCATAAAAATTATCGTACTTTATTGAATCCGATAACTGTGGGTTTTTACTTTAATAATTGTGTGTACAGTTATTTAATGAAGATCTTTTATGAAGTTGTATTATTTGAAACTAGTGTAGAAATAGGCAGTAATCAATTAAATTTACATATTTTGTTGCAGAAAACAATAAAAAAAGTTTAAAAATGTTTTTTTAAGATATCATTGTTTACACTCTTTTAGAAATCATAATACCCTACTGTGATTCCTAAGAACATTTACAGTCCCTTTACATGATGAGTGCTTTAAGATTTTGAATTTCTTCAATGTTTGTAAACCTAAAGTAACATGTAGGCTAAAAGTTCGTAGGCAGACGCATAGGTGGCCCTACTAGTATTAAATCCATATGATATTTAGTTAGCCTAACCTTCAAGGGACACGTGTATAAATTTGACAGCTTGTCCAACACGTTCCTTTGATATCTTTTGGGTCTCAGCTATCTCAATGAACTTCACGTTACGGTTATCAGAAATTTATTTTGTGGACTTTTTGGATGTTTTCGTCGGTAACAGCCTCTTTTGAGGCGTCCACTGCGCGCGCATCGTCCTCAGTGCTCATTTCGCCTCGTTTAAATTTAGAAACCACTTCTCTACGGTTGATTTTCCTGGCGCAAAATCCGAATAATGTTTATCAAGCCAAGCCTTGGCTACAATAGTATTTTTTCGCCAAAACGCAATGCTTTATTAACACACGAAATTCCCTTATATCCATTTTTTCAAACTAACAAAAGCTGCTTCACTAAAAATGCTATAACTCACATACTAATAGTGCAACAGCTATCAAATTTATATACGTGTCTTTTGACGGTTAGGGCTAACTCGAAATCATATGGATTTAATACTAGTAGCACCATCTATGTGTCAGCCTATGAATTTTTCAGCCTACCTTGTATTATCTGTACCTATATAGATGCATATGGATAGAACATATATATGTATATATATATATATATGTATATATATATATATATATATATATGTTCAGGTATGGTATATATGTATGTATATATATATATATATATATATATGTACATATAGGATACATTATGTATATGTATCCTATATGTGGGGATTCGATAGGATTCCAATAGGGATTCGTACTCATACTATCTGAATATACATTGAGTTAATGATGGCAAATTCATTTAATACACTCAGTTAATGAGAAAAAGACGATGGCTCTGGTCTGGTGCTAAAGAGTCGAATTGACCAACTTAAGTGCAAGAAAATTACTCCCCAGAGAATTTTTGCGTCTCTTTCTGTTTCCGATTAATGCTTTGTTCTTATACAGTCTAACCTACAGTTTGACTGAAAAAAATATCAAGCTGAAAGTTTATTTCCTCTTTCATTTGCTTTGTTCTCCTGTTGACCTTGCTTGCATAAGAAAGCATTAAATGCTACTAAAAACAGATATAAGCAAATACATTAAAATTTGAAGGAAATAATCATAGGATGAAACGCTGGGAATAATAACACAAGTAACTGCATTTTTCATCACAGTATTAATGTGATATTATAATTGAGCACAGATTGAGCATAAATAATGATATCCTGCTGTAATATAATATCACACAAAGTCTTTGAATTTATGGCTCTGTAAAAACAATGCATATTGATAATGTTGGCCCTGACATGCATATCAATAAACATGGCATTTCATCATTACATGCATATTTAATGGATCAGGAATAGTATGTTCTGAGACTGAAGCGCGATTAACAACTGAACAGTATACGATGTATATTGAAAATTAGGTGATCTAGCATGATTCAACTCAGACAACATTATCTTAAAGAGCAATGGATTAAAGAGCAGACATCTTACCAACAATCATTCTTCAGTCCAGGGTAGTCATCATTCAATAGGCAACAATCATTCTTCAGGCATTTTTTTCTTTGTAGACAAGAAAAAAAATGCCCCTCATCTACATAGTGAACATGTCTTATAACAGATAATGTGACGTATAATGACAATTGTTGGTGAAATTCAAATCTGCTGCATAACCAACTGATTTTGATTCGCATTCATGCACTTTGGGCTTCTAGTGTCTATATTCCGATAATGAGTTTGTTACAGCAATCATCGCTATCCATATAAGAATGAATGATTTCCTCAAGTACTAGTGGGATCTATTGTGAGATTTGACTAGCCAACCTTACATTTCAATTATATGACCAGGTTTGGAAACGTCCATTTCAGCTCTTTGACCAGCTGCTCCATTGGAAAATTCTGATATCATCATTAATAGTATTTTCTCTTTCATCAAAAATAAAAGAAATAAAACTATCCATAATAGTTACCTATTTTAAAAGATACTAATCTATAACAGTTACTATCCATAATAGTTACCTTTTTTAATGATACTTGTGCATTCAAAACGATGACCAAATTAAAAACATTGGTTGTAAATATTTAATCATTCGTATACTTAATATAAATGAATTTGTTTGAGAGAATTATAAATGGTTGGATTTATTTTTAGATGTTTTTAGAGAGTTATTTTAGAGATTTTTTTCGAAAATGGGCTGCATAGAAATTTAAAAAAATAAAGTCTCGTTTTCTCAAAATTTAATATTAGGAATAAATCACATTTCTTAAAAGATAATTATTGCCCTCATATTATCTGTTTTAATTTTCTTAATAGTAGTCTTTGTTTCCTATTTATTAGAAGAAAACTTTTTCAAAGGATTCATTCTCAAAAGAAGTTGAAAATATATTGCCGAACAAAATGTTGATTAAAATTGGTAATTTTTTTCTAGAAAAGAAGATTACGTAAAATTGATTTCCATATTGTTTACGTAACATTGAACAAGAAATTGAAGAGGGAAACAAGATTAATGTCCTTGAAAATGACTTTTTTTCCTGCCTCGAAACCACTAATATATTTTCATTTTTTTTTTTAATTTAATTTTTCGGTATAACAATTTTTTATACATTCTTGCAATCAATAAATAAAATAGCAAAAAAAATTCAATAAAACGAAACCAATTTTCGGTAAGGAGATTACATTACATTTTCATATTTTTTCAAAATTCAATTTTGCCTTTTGTATATTCTTTATAAATTGTAACAAAAGGGCCTATTGTTACATATATATATATATTAAGCAGATAAATTTAAAAATGCATTAATGTTTATTTTTAAATATCTAAATGTTACAATAAAAAACGTGCTTTATATTACCCTTAATTTAGATTTTTTTTTCCAAAACAAAAATGCATTTACTAAATGCAACAATGTAATTGAAATAAAAATAATTGAGATTTTATCAATATTTGTCTTTTATGTTCATTGTCTAGATGTATATGTTTTTAAGCAAAATAAACACAATGAATGTTTGAATTAGTGCCGTCATTATTATTTGATTTTTAAATCTACAAGCTATGCTTATTACTATTATTATATGATTCATATTGTAAGATGCTAACAATATGAGGATTTATAAACAATTAAATGTCATTTATAAGTTAAATTCTGTCGTGACATACTTTTCTGGATGGTGTTTGATATTGCTTTTAAACTGAGGGAGTAGTTACTTTTTTTTTAATTTAAAAAAACACAAATTCAAAATTATTAGAAATGCACTTTTCTCAAAAATAGAGCATCTGAAGGAAGTAAGGGAAAATTAAATTATTGTGATTATTCAATCAAAATAAGTAAATTTTCTTAAAAAATACACCCAGTACATATAAAACTCAGTGCTGCAAGTGGAACAAAAATTAAATCAGTTGAGCTGATGTCCTTTAACGTAATTGGGCAGGAAGAGAAGCAGAAAAGACATTCAATGTGTCTGCAGCCACCATACTTTAGAACAAGTACTGGACATCATTTATATAAAGAGTCATTGGAGAATTAAGAAAGGAATCAATTCTATGTAGCTAGTTGCTTGGATATGGGTGCTCCTGTATTTTATACAATTTGGAATGCATTTTAAAACAAGATCAATTTTTAGAAGATACAGACAAGGAGAGACCTAATATCAAGAGTTAAAAGTGCAACATATTTACCATTCGCTGCAAAGAAGCGCGTAACTTCAGCATCAACCCACTTTACATTTTTCTCGCAGCAGCCCCTGGAAGACGTTTAAATAAATCGATATTGGGTAAAAGATTTCAAGAAAAAGAGATGTTTATAGGTCTAGCAATATGTATACCATTACCACCGGTTATACCGGTTACCACCAGCAATATGTATACCATTACCAGCTTTGCTTGATGTCAAGTAATGTGCAAGTCTGTGGAGGTCTGTACTCTTTATTGATGAGTCCAGATGCATAAAATGATGCATATTTGCAAAATGATTGAATAATATTGCTGATCTGTCTGGAGCAGGGAACTCGCGATTATTCCAGTTATATCCAGGAACGAGACAGTTTGTGGGATCCAGTTTATAAGTGCATGCAGGTATTTCTTTGAATGACCGCACTGACTTGTGTATCGTGTCAAAAGCACCATTTCTGTTCTGTCGTCTATACAACAGAATGCTTTTTCGACATTCTTTTTAGCATGCTTTTTCAGTAGCAGATAGCATGCCTTTTCCGAATTGTTCGTTTTCGGCAAATGCAGTTGGGGACTACTTAATTTCACAAAACAATAATTTAGAGTAGGCTATTATATGTATATGTTGGCCAGCATGGTCTCTGAATTTGAACCGGCTTAGCATGTTAAGGAAGCTTTTTAAAGTTTGTACCTGTATATAACACGTCCCTTGAAACCCTTCAGTGATTTTGTCTTTACAAAATAATGGACTTCATTACCCGCTAAGTTAATACACACCATCATTTTAATCATGGAAAATTGCTGTCATGCCTATATAACAATTAGGGCTGTTTATTTTCAAGACAGAAAACAAGCCTATTGCTTAACTTTGTACCTAATTTTTAAGCCCTTTTTAAATAATTGGTTTTTTTTTTCAAATTTAATTGCAATATTTATTTTCACTGAAAAAAAAAATTTCGTAATTGTAATTTTATTTTTTTCCTTAACTTTTATGACAGAATTTTTTATTGTGGTAATATATTTTTATATGTTAAGTATCTGTTTTAATTACTTCGGCAAAATGAAATGAAAAATTTGTTTTAATAATTAAAAGAAAAAAAACATCGATATTGAAGCACAGTAAGATAATTTCTACGCTAGATATTTAAAGGCTTATTAAATAAGATAACTTCCATAAATTTTAAATTTATCTTAAAAAAAGTTCATGAATTTAATGATCGCATTATATTCGTCAAGTCATTAGTTTTAATAGTTTAATTAAAAATGATTAATAATATCTAATTAAAATGTTTTGTACCATTACAAAGATTTAGTTTTATTGTTTAGTATAAAATCAAAAAGTAAAAGTAAAATTTAAATAAAAAAAAAAAATTATTCCATAATTCTGTTAAAATATGATTATTTTATGATAAATGAAGAAAATAAAAAGAAATCTTTGATTAAAATTTATATATGCCTTTTTTAAAAATTTACAAACTATAAACAATTTATTACCATTTTATTATTCAATTACAAAATGTATTAGTTTATTAAACTTTTTAAACTCGACTAATTTAACAAATTTTTTTTCTTATTCAGTTCTTTTTGAGCAGGTTTTCTTATATTTCAGTTGCGAAATCCAAATCTACCAATTCCTAAAATAATATTGAATATCAAATTAAATGAGTTAAAAAAAAAAAAATAAAACCAAGGTTTATTTCTATTCAGCTTTCACATTTGTTAAATTTTTAAATATAAATGTTTGCTAAAAAATCCCAACCAAGTTTTAAAAAAAAATAATAGAGAGATAATGTCTTACTTTAAAATCTAATCACAAGAGACATATTATCTCTACGTTGGAAGTGTGATTACGGATAATATTTCCATTTTTACACAAATTTAAATAATATGTTTCATTAGCTTTAAAAGAAAACATTAATCCTCCTGAGTAACTACATCGTTTGTATTACAGTATTCTTCTTGTTTTATTAATCATTGACTTTTTTTCATTTTTAGCTGCTTCATCACAATTTGTCTTGGTAAACATTAAAAAAAAAAAGAGATAAAATGTGCTTTTAAAATACTTTATAAATTTTTTTTAACTTCTTTTATGTATTAAATTATTTGAAAGGAAAAATGAGATATGAGAAAAAAAAACTATACTGAAAAATATTAACAAAAATTATCATGGAATTATTTAGCTAAATGAGGGCAAAGAATGTCATAAAATCCTTTATAATCAATGTGTCGGGATTTTGTTTTAAGTGATGACGATGAAGAAGATTTTAATAACGTAAAAAAAGGCATTAGAAAATGCGAAATTATTACAGATGCATTCATTGCAATATATATATAATAAAAAAAACATATATATAAAAAATAAAAAAACCTGCCAAATATTCTAGCATTTTAAAATTGTTATCCAAGGGCGTTACAAATTGTGTATAAAATTTTATTATTATTTTTGTGTGATGGTTTGATACTATGATGCAATATATGTATATAGAATTAGATACAAACAATTTTATTCGCCTTTATTATGTTGAAAGGAACTGTAGAATAAATCATATCTTCTGTCATAGAAGTAAAGAAAAGAAATATATAATTTTCACAAATTGCACATGCCTATGAGTTCAAGGTAGGTAAGGGATTTACATTTTTAAGCACCTTGTGGTTGTGAAGGATTTGATACATTTCTTATAAAGATATACACTATCTGGAAGAAAGTGACGAGACACCCCTCGAAAAGTAGAAAAGTCGACAATACTGCTGACACATGCGCAATAATAGGTATCACGTGTCAGCCATATCCTATAAATACTCTGTGGAATCGACTAGAGTTGTTTTTTGTCAAGATGCCGCCACGGGAAGAGTTGTCGGAGTTCGAGAAAGGTGTGTTGGTTGGATTGCATCTTGCCAAGGTGTCAATTAGGGAGATATCCCGTCTCCGTAACTGCTCAAAATCAAATATAGCACGTGTTCTGTGTCGCTACAAGACTGAGGGGCACTGTCAGAATAAACCCCGAAGTGGACGACCTACAGTTCTCACCAGTAGGGACCGGCTGGTGCTCGGCAGGGAGATTCGATGTAAATCCATGGATAACATCGCTAATGAGTTTAGACAAGCCACAGGTGTGGCCGTTTCGACCAAGACTCTTCGTATCGAGGCCCATAAGTTAGGTTACACTGGACGTTCGGCGGCCCATAAGACTTTGATTACGAAAAACAACAAGAAAGCGCGGCTTCGATGGGCCAAAGACCACCGTACTTGCACTCTGGATGACTGGAAACGCGTCCTTTGGAGTGACGAGTCACGATTTACCCTTTTCCGTTCAGATGTACGTGTTTGGGTATGGCGTTTACCAGGAGAACGCCTTTTGCCCGAGTGTGTCGTCCCAACTGTAAAGTTTGGTGGAGGAGGATTGATGGTATGGGCCTGTTTCTGCTGTTATGGGGCTGGCCCACTGGTGAAGGTTGTTGGTGAGATGAATGCCGATAGATACTGTGATATTCTCGACAATCATGTCCTTCCTACCTTGTGGGCAACGTACGGTATGGATGATTGCTGGTATCAAGACGACAACGCAACATGCCATGTTGCAAGGAGGACTCTTGATTTGTATGTGAACAACAACGTTAAACGCGTGGAGTGGCCGGCGCAGAGCCCTGATCTTATCCCAATTGAACATCTCTGGGACGAATTGAACCGTCAGTTGAGGGCGTGCACCTCACTCCCTAAAAAGCAAGCCTGAACTATGGAACTTCCTGTTAAACATTTGGAAGGAAATTCCTCTTGCCACTACGGCTAATTTAGTGGAAAGCATGCCCGGAAAAGTTGCAGCTGTGATCACAGCCAAAGGAGGCCCTACCTCCTATTAATTTTAATAAATATGGGTTTATGTCGTTATAGTGTCGTGTCCGTCACTTTCTTCCACATAGTGTATCTGTAAGCCTGAGAACGTACTATCGTGCGGTTGAGACATTTTGAAATTTTTTTCATGGAAAAGCCTAACTTGCCTCTTGCTGGTACTCCCAAGGCATACTTCAGGAGGGGTATAGATTATTTTAATTATATTTTTAGTATAATTGAATTCAATGTCTACTAAAAATTTTTAAAAAAATTAAGATTTAATTACAAAAAAAAAATCAGGACTTAAAGGGATATAATGAATGAAGTCTTTAAACTAAGTGATTTGAAACTTTTTCTTTGACATATTCAACGTTTATTCTAGTAAATATAATAGAGTGAATTAAATTTTCAGTGAGAAAAACATTAGATACTGAATAATGCATATTATTGGTAGGCTAGATGATTTAAAACATTTATCATAGCAAAAATTTATGTATGATTAAATTAAAAAAATATTTAAATAAGTAAACAATATAGACTATATTGGTTTTTTTTTTATTTATTTTATATAATAATAATTATGAAAATTCTTTGGATATAATGTTTATGAATTTTAAGAATGCATTTCAGCATTTATTTTCTGTAGCACCTTGTTAATAAAACAAAAATAGGTTTTTAAGAATGTAATTTAATTAATTTTCTTTCATTGTTATCACAAAGAATTTTTTTAGTTAACATTATTAATACATTTAATTTGTCTCAGACATTTATGTAGGTATTAATAATACTTTAAAGTTCAGTTACCCTAATATTGATATAAATGAAAATAAATTAACAAATTGTTAAATAATCAATTTAAGATCCGTTTACAATAAGAAAACATGATTTAACCTAAAACAGTCATCACGCTATTTCAAATGAAAATAAAGAACTTCAAGACAAAATTAAAGATTAAAATTTGATATGTGTGATTTCTAAATAAAGCTAAACTTTTCTGAAATACTTATTATTTAATCGCCGAGAATAAAAATCTAAAAATAAACATCATACCTTAAAAATTATTCTAAATATAAAATTATTGGATATATCTTAGAAATATATAGATTAATATTTAAATAAATATTCCAGAATGCTAAATTGAGATTTGATTAGTGCAAAATTTGTAGAACACAAGCATTTTCTTTCTATTATAGTAAGGATATTTTAATATATTATTCATCCATTTGACATCTCAAAAACAAAACTGTTGAAAAACTAGTATGTGTATTTTATTGTTAACTTTGAGACATTAAACGTGCAACAATTCAAAATCGAATATTACGAATGAATTATTTTCAAAACACGAAGAAAATTGTGTTCAAATCATTCGAAAAGAATTTCACCAAAAGTTTTGTTGTTCTATTTCTTCTTTGAATGGATGAAAAGGGACAGCTAAACATCGGTTTTGATTTAAAATTGTTTGTTTTGTTTCGCTGTAAAAAATTGTGGTATTATTTCCACCAGATTTAGTTTGAAAGAAAAGATAAATCATTCGACTGCCTATTGCAATTCTACACCCACACAAAAACATTTAAAGAATGGTTTTTGTAGTATGCTGGAGTTATTGCCTATTCATCAATACTGATAAAAAACATGCATATTGTTTACTGTTTGTAAAGAAATAATCAAAAACTGTAACATATCTTAATGAATTGTAGAATTCTCAAAATATTTTTACTAAAAAAAAAAATTTTTTTTTTTTTTTTTTTATCCTTCTTTGTCTTTTCTTAAAAATACATATTTCTTTTGCAGAGTTTCTTTTTGATTATTCAAATGTAAAACATAATTTTTTATAAAGAAAAAATAACATATTTTGTTGTTGTAGTGTCATAAAGATATAATTTCTAATTTTTTAAATAAGAAATATATGTCATATTTATATATACATATATTATTAGTAAAAATATCCAGACTTGTTAAAACTATTATACAAAAGTATATGAATAAATGACATAAAATCAAATGATTATGTGGTTTCAAATTTTAACATTCAAAACAAGAAAAAAGCATTTCATTTATGTAATAATAGTTTGTGCACTTTATTTAATACATGATGTAATAATGAGTTTAATAATATTTTTCCTCTACACAATGAAAATTATTATTAGTTTTTTATTCGAATTATTTTGAATATTTTTTTTAAAGTTTTAATTATTTGGAAACATTTTCTAGCAAATTGCTAAAAGATTGCCAAATAGTTCTACAATGTGGAAATAAAAAAATATCAATAATTCCAGCTTATATATTTAAAAGAGTAAAAGAGAGTCAATGACAAATCATAAAATTAACTCATATTATTTAGTGTTTCAAGTATGTGGAGTTAAAAAGTAAATTATATTCATTAAAATATTTTAATACGAGTATATGCACTCCAAGTTAAAAATAATTATGAATCAACCTCACTTGGTACATCAACAAAACTTGTTATTAACTTAAATGAGAAAGAGGGATTTGACATTTATTGCTGGGATACTTTTCTTCCTTTGAAAACAGAGTTGGTAAACAACATGACATACTCACTTAGACTGCTAGCAGACATCATTGAATTTTCTGAATCTTCAATAAAATACGTTAACGTTATGTGTACCAAGTTTATTTCAGAAAAGTATTGATCATAAGGGCATTATTGGATCATATTCGAAAACAATGCTAATTAACTTAATGATATTACTCATTAAAAAAGACTAAGATATTTTCCCTTAGACAAGTATCGGCAAAGCAAAAAGCATTGAAAATATTTGAATTACAGATTAATTAAACAAATAAATTTTGCAAAATAGTTTAATAAATTATACATTTAAATTTATAGATTTTTAAGAACACTTATTCCACTACGGTATTCATTATAAAAGAAAACTTCAGATATAAAACAATATATATATATATATATATATATATATGCCATTTAATATTTACAACAAAAATTGTGAACCTATAAAACCCTATTTGTCTAAAAATATTAATGATCGTAGGTTCTACTGGCTTAATATGGATCGTTGAAATCAATTCCTGTTTATTGAAATATATATTTTGTCACTCATAAATGTTTGACCATAAAAAGCTTACGCCATTATCCTAATCATACCATTCCAATTAGTAACGAATTACCGAAATTTACTAAAATGTTGTTATTCATTTAAAATTGTTAACAAAATTAGTATTTTCATTAAACATGTATTGGTAACAAAAAGGCATTAAAAATATATGAATTATATATTAAACAAATAAATTTTACAAAATACTTTAAGAAATTATACATTCAAATTTTTGTGTATATTTGCGAACACTTATTCCATTACAGTATTCATTATAACAGAAAATTTTAGAATGACACAAATATTTCTATGTTAAAATATGTCATTTATTATTTAAAACAAGAAATTTATGTATATAAAGCTATTGTTGTTTCAAAATATTAATGATCTTATGTTCTACTGGTCTAATATGGGTCGTTGAAATCAATTCTGCTTATTGAAATATATATTTTGTCACCCATAAATGGTCAACCATAAAGCGCACGCCATTATCCTAATAATTCCATTACGATGTTCATTATAAAAGAAAATTTCAGAATAATACAAATATTTTCATATTAAAATATAAGACATTTATTATTTACAACAAAAACATTTTCTTCTGTAAGCCCCATATTGTCTAAAAATATTAATAATCGTAGGTTCTACTGGTCTAATTTGGATCGTTGAAATCAATTCTGCTTATTGAAATATATATTTTGTCACCCATAAATGTTTGACCATAAAAGTGTACGCCATTATCCTAATAATACCATTCCAATTAGTAATGAATTTCCGAGATTTCGGCCAATCACACTAAATGTTAGTGAGTCATTTGAAGGATATTTCATCAGATGAAATGAGATGTATTTAATCTTCTAATACTAAATTAGAGATTACGGAATTATATCGTCAAAGTTTGTTTACTGGGACAATGACAATGGTAAAATATCTATGGGAAGGAATTAATAAATTTTTGAATATTCCTGTTTACGTAGTTATAATATTCTTGGATAATTATTCTTAATTAAAAAATTCAAATTAATAAATTTAATACTTTACAAAAGGGACTGTAAAGGAATTGAATTTATATCACCATGATGCGTGTGTGCAATATTAATAAAATGCAATATGTGCATTAATTGTTTACTTTTTTTCACAAAGAGTGTCACATTTATTTACATATTTATTTTACAAATAAAAACGGAGTTTATTGTTATGAATTGTTTATTATTCCTCTTGTAAAGAAGATTGGTGACAATTTTAGGTTTATGTGCTTTGACTGTTCTTCCTTTTAATCGAAAAGGTATTTTCGGTGTTTATTTAAGATTATTATGAAACAGTTAATTCATATGTTGATAATAATTAATTTTATTTGATATATATTCTTATTATTATTCGCCTAATATATTACATGTCATTTCTACATTTATGAAATACGTAATTGCACTATCTTTGGAAGCAAAATATTAAAATTATTTTTAAATTAAAGAATGCAATAATAACTGTAGGCCGATACGCTGATATCATAAAGGGTAACGGTTTAAATACATTGACGAGGCACATTTCTGTCACAGTTTTTAAATGCATGGAAAATTGATGGCGATTTTGAAAACATGCTAGGGTCCTTTCATAATCAAGCTTTCTGGTTGGAGTATTTCTGTATTTCCTGCAGCACTGCACTTAAATACGGGACATTTGCTCTTAAAATTTTTCCCAAAAATTAGTTTTCATTTTCTCATCATACATCGGTGGGCTATAAATGAAACGCACGACTTAACATGCAGATGAACAAAAAATGTAGTTTATAATAAAGAAGGTTACAATTTTTGCCATTTACTTGATGCTGAAAAATGTAAATTTTAACTTAATTTTTGTATCAGGATAGTTCTTTATTATTTGTTAAATCCTGACGTATTACTTTTAGTATTTTTTAGTAGCTCTAGCATGCTAAATAAATTAAACATACAACAATATTTTAAATATCTCATTTCGTAGAATTATTTTAAATAAATTAAGAGAAAAAGGAACTGCAATTTTTTTTTTATTTAGAGAATTTGAAAAGAACATATATTACTTTATATTAGAAAATTGATTTTTTTTATGATGTTTTGATTGCAGAATTTAAAAATAACACATATTTAACTAACAAAAAAATTCATATTTTACTTTTTTTTTTTCAGAAAACTAAAAACGTAATTAATAAAACATTTATTATATTTAAGAATTTTTGTTCCTATCTCATTATTCTTAATTATTAAATAAGTATTTAATATTAATATAATATATTAGTTTTCATTTAAAGAAATACTGTATTACTTTTTAATATTATTGCTCTTTTATATATTTGTAGTTATCATTGTATCTGAAATAAATGTTTAAGTAGAAGTTAGAATCTAGTTATAAATTTGAAATAATTTAATCTAATCAAAAAAATTCTAAAATAGGTAAGAAAGGTTTCTTTATCCATATAAATATATTTATAGTTAAGAATTATATATATATATATATATATATATATATATATATATATTATATATGTTTAGAAAATAATTGTAATAAATATTTAATACTAATAAACTAATTTTATTTTAAATAAATACTGTCTTAGCGTTTCATTGTTTAAAAGTTACCCCTTTAATGTCTTTATTATATTTATAAGATTTATAATAACCTACACAATATAATATATATATATATATATATATATATATTATATATATATTAATATATATTTATTTATTTATTGGTTAAGGTAATTTATTGGTAAGTTATGTAATACCAAATTTATATTTTTTGGCTGAGACAGCTTTTTACATTGAAGGTATTCCAAAGCTTTAAAAATTGTTCATATAATATTTATACATCTATATATTGAGCCATTTTTGTCTAATAAATATAAAAATGTTTGTTCACATTCAACTTCTTCAATACATATCGCTTCCTAAATTCCACATCAAAACAAAATATTTAGCTACTGCCCCATAAACAATAAGGATGAAGTTCAGAACAACTTTTAAACGGACACTACTTACTTCCTAAAAGCCGAGGACAAAGTATAACAATGGGGTCTATCCAATGAAAACTCTGAGTTATTCTTCTTACAACGGCTTTTATCATTTCTGTTCGCAAAGCCATTCAATCACTTTTTTTCTTCTACTCTTTTAGCGGTCAAATATTTACCTTCACTCTAGGCTCCACTTAGTAACCAGGAGCCCTGCCGCCCAATAAGAAAGTTCTGGTGAATGGAAGAATGTTTGGCCCTTCAATCTCCTGAAATAACGGGGATTATTTCTCAAAACTCACCTTTTAAGAGTAGTACAAGGATGATAAGGAGGAGCGAAAGTTCTTTTGAAGTATTTTATGGATTGAGAAAAATTCTGGATTATGTGCTGAAGTTTCAAGTACTATACTGATGTTGTTCAAGTGTTGTTGAAGAAGGAAAAGTGTGCATTTAGTTTGTGCTCACATCCTCTTTATGTAAGTGTAACATGGATTAGCATAAAAGAACAACGAGTTTTCAATATAAAAAAAAAAAAAAGAACAGCAAATAGATTCCTTTAAATATTATTATGTTTAATCATTTGTTGAAAATACACTAAATAAAAAAACAGAATTATATTATGACATATTTATTTCTTATAAAGCAGCTTTTTAACATTTTTGCATACAGTTATAAAGTATTGAGATAGTTATTTATATCTTAATTATTATACATTTGTGCTTATGCATATATTTTGGTTCTTAAATTGTTGGTTATGCAATTAAAAACAAACACATAAATATGCAAATGATTGCTTTCATAGACGAATATTCAAGTTAAAGCCATTGTAATCAAGATAAAGTCATTTTTAATAATTTTTTAAAATAAAATATAAAATTGTAATTACAATGTATTTTTATACTACGACGCGTTTCTTTATATGTTTAGTCATAATGCATAGTTTTTTTAACATTTTTAAGTAAAATTAATTTTTAAAAATTATTGAGAATTAATAAAAAATATAAAAGAATAAATTATAAAAGTTAAAAATTTATTAATTAAATTAAATTATATTAATTAAATTTATTGATTTTTTTATTTTTAAATTAAAAATTTTATTAATTATAAATTATTTTAATTAAATTTATTAATTTTTAATTTTTAATTTATTAATTATGTAAGATTATTAAATAATTAAAAAAATATATTGTTAAAATTATTTTACTATTTAAAAATTATTGACGTAATTATTCTCAAATCCTTATTATTAATTATACATATATTTTTATTTCTTAAATTGTAATTTTGATTATACAATTAAAACAAAGCAATACTAAAATTTACAATTTATTTGCTTTTTATGAATCATATGGTTTAAAAATATTATTTAAACAAAAAATAATAATTATAAACGAAATTTACACAGTATTAATTTTTCTATTTTAATGATATTTAAATTTACCAATTTAGAAATAACTTCGTTTAGTTCTTAAGAAAATCGATGTAAATCTATTTGAATATCATATTACACATGTATATTATTTTTTGTTTTTTTGAATTA
The DNA here is from genome assembly GCA_021605095.1 of Caerostris extrusa. Taxonomy (NCBI): domain Eukaryota; kingdom Metazoa; phylum Arthropoda; class Arachnida; order Araneae; family Araneidae; genus Caerostris; species Caerostris extrusa. The sequence goes on along the minus strand of BPLR01001240.1, from coordinate 49,132 downwards.
TTAAGTTTATTATTAATATACTTATTCTTTTGAAATCATATTATGCTTATCTTAATTCACTATACGATATATAGATTTTCATTTTTAAGGATTAATGCATTAAAGTGACTAAAAAATAGTAAAATATCAAAAGAAATTGTCAATTATGTAAATTTGCCAATTGTTAAATTTATGTTATAATACCTGCATTTCATGTTATCTTAAATTTATTTTTCAACTTCTTCGACTTATATTTCAGCTTCAATTTCAACATACTTCTTTAAGAGATAATTTTCTTCATTAAATGTTTATAGATAAATGAGAAATTACACAAGTTACTGAGAATAAAATTACTATTTTTCAATTTTCTCTAATTACACTCTAAAAACATGAATTTTGAAAATATTACCAATTGTGATAAGTTCTGAAATTACCATGAGTTTTGACATTCAATTTTTAAATCTGATTTCTTTAGATATATCGTAATTAAATAATATTTCATCTTTGGGGCTTATGTACTTTAAATAATGATTTTTAATGTTTTTGAGATATGTAAATTGAACTAATTGATAACACTTAACATGAACAAATACATTTATAAAGAGCATACTATTTACTGATAACATTTCTTCACTGATACACATCAAAATACTGATGACATGTCCTGGTACACATGTTACTAATAGACATGTCTTCTATTTAATTTTATTTTATTGGAAGCATGTTGAGACCTCTTTATTGAAAAAATAATCATATGAAATATACAGAAGTAATTGAAATTAGTACGTTTATAAAAAATGCAATAATATTTTTAAACACTATTAAACAGAATTAAAATGTTTTAATTATTTAATATTAAATAATTTAATTCATGTAGATTTTCAAATGGCATGTAAGAAAAGAAAAAAAAAATACATGTAGCTCCATACCATTTAAATAAAAAATTCTTATGGTGATCGAATAATGAGAATGAAGTTAAAGTGTATAGAAATATTATACATTTTTTAAAAAATTGTCTTTTTATACAATTCATATCTTTTACATCTTTATTTATACTAACACATTAAAAAAACTTCATTTCTACATTAAGATTCCTTTTAAGATTTTATTCATTAATATTTTTTTCGTAAAAAAGGAATGAAAACACTTTATTACAGAAATAATTTTTGTTAACTTTAATGCATTGTTTCATTTATTTACTTGTTTATGTTTGATAAATAATGAACTTTTTCTTTAATAATATCTTAACATATAATTATATATCTTAACATATAATTATGTAGAAAGTTACATTTTTAATTTTATTTAAGCTAATAAAAATTGTTGCACATTTGAGTATCGTATATATTTATTTTCTTATCCATCACAATGTTGTTTTTCGTTAACTGGCAGCTTATTTGTATAGCCTTTTAAAAATTCCTTTTAATTTAAAAATATATTTTTCCCCAAACAAACCCTAATGTACAGCTTCCTTTTGTTTGCTGGATAAATCTTAAGTTGAAGGGGGAAACTGGCTTCTTTCTACAAAACTGTTTAAACTTTTCTGGTGTTGTTTAAACACTGCGATCCTCAAATATTTACTTTTACTCTAAAGTTGGATAAAGGTTTAACGTCTCATTGAATACTTTTCAAACTTGATTCAGCAGGAATTTCCAGTAATTGATTAACGTAACCGAACATAAACTATTGTATTCCTGATTACAATATTTATAGAGACAGAAACACAGCATGTTCCGCAATGAAAATATGCAATTTCGCTATTCATTGTAAGAGCTTCTCTTTTCTAATTACAGCGATAATTATCAATATTTGTTTTTTTATTTTAAGTGGATACAATATTAGGATTCAGAGTAAAATTTTAAAAATATTACTTAATTTTATGTAACTTGAACGCCAGACAATAGTTTAATCATTGGCATGAAATTGTATTTCTTGGTTCAATTCTTCTGAAAAACGTCATTATTTCTTATTCAAATAAAAGATTAGAATGGCCTGGTGTATCACACATCAGGTTTGGAACTAGGAGAGTCCGGTTCGAAGTGAACCTAAGTAAAATCTCAATGGAATATGGCGAAGAATAAAGTATAATAAATCTGTGTACATATATACACAATATGTCGGTAGAAAAGTCCCTCCCGTAGAGCGTGGTGTGTAGGGAAGGTGCCATCCGGTATTCGCCATTTCTGAGGAGTGCTCGTTTTAAATTGTAATGTGAAAATGTGGATGCAGTATCACAGGTCCCCAATGCTTACTGTTATGTAAATCTGACTTGCAAGTAATGAATGGCTGCAAATTAAAATGACCCTATTTAAAATCAACGTATAACATAAATAACACTTTTATTGATTCTGTCAAAACAGTATCCGGTCTGAGCCATATACAGGTTTAAATATAAAAGATGAATAAAATTTGAAAAAAAAAAAAAACGATTTTTGAAATGTAGGAGAATATATGTTTAATAAAAAATACTACACATTACACTACTAGTAAAATAATATGTAATATGTATTAATTAATATGTATTCCTCATAATAATAATATGCAATATGTATTCTTTATTAAATATATATTGCCCTACATTTAACAATCTTTTTTTCAATTATTTATTTTTTACTCTAAAGTTGGGTAAAGTGTCTCATTGAATACTTTTTCAAACTTGATTCAGCAGGAATTTGCAATTGATTAATGTAACCGAACATAAACTATTGTATTCCTGATTACAATATTTATAGAGAAGAAATACATTACAATGTACTGCAATGAAAAATTCAATTCCGTGCAATTCATTGTAAATACTTTTTTTAATTACAGCGATAAATATATTTGTTTTATCTTAAACGAATACAATATTAGGATTCAAAGTAACATTTTAAAACTATTACTTAATTTTATGTAACTTAAATACTAGATAATAGTTTAATCATTGGCTTGAAACTTTCTTTTCTTGATTAAATTCTTCTCAAAGCATCATTATTTCTTATTCAAGTAAAGGGTTGCTACTACACCACACCGCACCACACCACATCGCATCACAGTGTCCAGAGCTCGTTGTCCCTTTACAGCTTGGGAATGATGTGGGTGAGAAGTGTTATTTGACTCGGTGACGCTGTATAGTCATGTGAGACCGAGACCTATGAGAAACTTGAAGTGGATTTCGAATCACTACAAACATCCATGGCAAGCCGGGATTGGAACACCTGAAACCCTGGTACCGAGCGCCAAACACTCGGCCACCAGAGAGTGGCCTGGTGTATCACACATTTGGTTTGGAACTAGTAGAGCCCGGTTTCTACGCGAACTTAAGTAAAGACTCTAATGGAATATGCTGAAAATAAATCACAATAAATCTGTAGTACGAAAATTCCCTAAGTTGAGCATGATGTATAGGTGAGGGCCATCCTTTATTCGCCATCCCTGGGAAGTGCTCGTTCTAAATTGTAATATCAAAATGTGGATGCAGTAGGTTCCCAACGCTTACTATTACTCAAATCTGTTTTTCTAGTATTGAATGGCTATAAATTATTTAAAACAAGATATAACACAGATAAATAACACTTTTGATAATTTATCAAAAGAGTATCCGGTCTGAACAATATACAAGTTAAAATATAAAATATAAAACAAAATTTAAAACAAGAAACTGCTTAAAAATGAAGAGGAATGTATATTTAATAAAAAATGCATATTATAGAAAATTGAAAGCGTATCATTTCAAAAAAATATATATATTTAATATTAATAAAAGTAATGCATTATGAATATTGCAATACAAGGCTAAAATTACATTGCTATTAATTAGATAATAATTAAAATTCTATTATAAACAAATTAAAATCGAAAATATTGAATATTATTTTGACTTTTTCGTAGGAAATATGCATAATAATTTTTTCAATATTAGGATTTTAAAAAATAATTTCAGCTATTATTAGAAACTGAAGTGTCCTCTATTTAAAACCAACATATAACACAGATATTTAACTCTTTTATTGTTTTATCAAGTCATGCTACCTGAACAGTATACGGAATAAAATATCAAAAGATAAACAAAATTTAAAAGTGATTTAAAATGAAGGGAATATATGTTTAATAAAGTATACATATTATAGAAAATAGAAAACGTATCATTATATGATATAATATACATGAATATGAACATTAATAAAAGTAGTGCATTATGAATATTGCGATACAAAATAAAAATTGCATTGATATTAACTGGATAATATTTAAAATTCTATTATAAACCAGTTAAAATCGAAAATACTGAATATGATTTTGACTTTTTCGTGATAAAATGTGTATAATGCAATTTTAATTTCAACATTGGGATTTTAAAAAATTTTAAGCTATTATTATTATTTTCATAGTAAATAATGAAAATAATTTCTTATTGTTTGTCAATATATAATTTTTAATTAATAACTCTATTTATAAATTTAAATATATCCCTATGGTTATAATTATAATTTTTATGAATTTAAATGTTTATTATAGTTAGTTATTAAACGAAATTATTCAAGTATTAATAGGGAATATTGCCCAGGGAGCATATACTGTTCTCTAGTAATTAACATTCTGGCAAGAAGAAATGAGTAAAGTTATATGCCACCGTTTGCGGTTCGCAATTTATGATATATCTCGCAGTACATGCACCGCTGTATATCCCTTATTCCCAAACCTATGCTTCTTCAAAATGCCGACCGACACATGACAAATGCTGGAGAATTAAGGTTGGTGACAAAGTGCCAACTCCCTAGTCCAATGGGTATTAGAAATGCTGTTTGAAAGAAACTGTTTATACTTAGATCTTTCATACTTCAAGAGACTCTCGTTTGCTTTTCTGAATTTCAAGAAAAGTTTTGTTGAAACTTTTTTTTTTTTTTACTTTTCCTGTAGGAAAAAGAAGCTTTTACATGGAAACTATTTTTGCCATTTTTTTTTTTACATTTTGCTGTTATTTTTATCAAAAATTTTATTTCTTTATAATATTGATATTTATGTTGCAAATGAAAATAATAAAGGTATAATTTTACTTGCATGAAAATTGAACTAATTATTAAATATCGTGAAAAGTTATCATTTTTGTACAATTTGAAAATCTATTTATGCAGTTGGGTTATGCATCATTAGTTATATAATTCAATATATATTTTTCTTATTCCTTAAGTTTTTGGATTTTAATAGCTCAAATATATTATTAACTTATTTTTAAATATTGTTAATAAAGTCAATATTCACAAAATTTCAAATAATTTTATTCGAAATTAATATTGATTTTTTCAATACATTAATTTAAATAACTATTTTCGCCACTGGTGGCCAAATATTAATGTTTACAAAGACATCATACAAGGGAATCAAATACGCTGGTGGCATTCCTAACAGTTACTGTCTTCAGAAGAAAAAAAAAACTTTCGAGAAATGAGGAGATCTGTGCAAACGTTCCACGTCGTCCACACATCTGTCTGCCTGATGTAATGTTTTTCCGGGTTTTCATATATTAAATTCAAATGGGGGAATTTCTTTTAAAATATAAACATAAGATTCTTTCTTCCATCGTTGTTAATTGAGAGAATATACGCAGCAGGTATCAGTTAGATGCGAGATCTAACGAGATGAAACAAATATTAATTTGCAATTATGAACATTGTTTTTAGAAATGAAATATATAAATACAAAAAAAATTAAAAAGTTAAAATAATATTTCAAATGTTCTATAAACTTTTTATGTTATCTAGCAGCTTTTATTAAGAAATTTAAAAACTATTAATTAACTTTAAGCGTAAATCACAATATGCATGAATGACATTCAGAGAATTTTCTATTATATTTTTCTGTGTTCCATACATTTTTTTGTTCTGGCGCTGTTAACAAAAGTTAATAAAGTTAATCAACTCTAATAAAATTTGTCTAAAGAGTTATGAATTATTTTTGAAATACGTATTTGATTACTACAGCTATAAATTTATATAAGAAGCTAGTAAAACTGGTATGGTAGTATATATAATATGTATTGATTACTACAGCAATACATATATATATAATGCTATAAGAAGACAATACATATTTTACATACAACCATACCAGTTAAACTGGCATCTTATGTATAATTTTATGTAAAAGATCCATATTCAGATCCATATTCATGAAGAAATACAAAAGAAACAAATACATACTTTTTATCTTCTCTTGAATGCAATTGATTATTTTGAATGTGACATACTATGCTTACATAAAAATTAAAATTATATAACATTTTTTTTTTATTAATATGAGAATAGCAAACAAACAAATCAACGGAATTGAAATATTATCGTTTTCCTATTAGTTTGTATAAACATATTTCTTTTTTTCAGCAATTCGAGGATCTTCAAATCTTCCGGTTATGGTTTTCATACATGGAGAATCATACGAATGGAATGCTGGGAACCCATACGATGGACGAACGTTGGCTAGTTTTGGAGGTGTCATAGTGATCACAATAAATTACAGACTTGGAATATTAGGTAAAGATTTTTCACTTATAAAGGTAACAAAAGTAATTTCACAATTAATTTATTTGAAATCCACTCATTCATTTAATTTCCTTCTTCCTCATACCTTTTTTTAACCAAACATAATTTGGTAGTTAGCTAGTATGCAGGAGAATGATACTGATTTTGGTGGTTGACGTACATCTGTGTTTTTTATCATTGGACTGATTAAATCGATAATTTACAGTTGTTCAGATAGAGCATAAATGTATGCACTAAATACTCGTTTTTCGTCAGTAGTTGACATATTTAAGTATTCATATCATTACAGTACAATTGCTTGTATTAATCATATCATAATATATAGCGAATTTCGTTGAATGCAAATTAAATTCAAATATTTTTATAATAATAAAAAAATATATTTTAATAATAATAAGTTATATTTATTTTAGGTAACTATAATAATAGAAAAATCATGTATATTTTTTTATTTTGATGAGTGGATTCAGACCACAAAACATTTTTTTTTTTTTTTTGAAATTTGGACTCTTCATAAAATCTAAACACTTTCCTTAAACTTTCTAAATTAATAATTCAAGGTTACAAATCATTTTTTTGACCATACCGATGATTTATTTATTATATATTTAAGAAGTATTTTTAGTATGAGTGTTTCACACTTAAAAACAATACACTGTTAAGCGGTCACCACTACGAGTCCGGTAGAGTCGACCCCGAGTTGATCTCGCTCCACGTTATCTCAGGATGTGGTGACAGCTGGTCTTTGTTGGTATCCAGGAGTATCTTTTTGATATACAGGGAAAAAAAAGAATCTGATTGGACCAGAGCAGAGACACGTGACACACGGGGGGCTCTAACTGGTTTATAATTGGTTAGATACAATAGTTCTACACGTGACTTTAACAGTTGTCAAACTATTTGAACTTCTTAGAAAGGCTTGGAAATAGCAACTGACCTCAACAAAAAACAAATCGTGTTTCTAATTCTAAAAAAAAAAAGATAAATTCATTAAAATTCCTTCTATAGTAGTTAGATATTGTGAATTTTGCTAATAAATTTATTGAAAATTAATATAAATTGTTTCGAAATTATCTGCTTAAATTGAAATTCAATGGAAATTTTTGATGGAAAAAATATTTACAGTCGAATAATTGGCAATCTAATTAATATACTTATACGAACTCCACAAGATTTATACTTCAACACAAAAGTATATTGATTTGATTTACCCTTTGATTGAATAATTTATCCTCTAAAACCAAAAAAATATAATAATATAATACAAAGTGAAGAGTTCTGTTCATTAAACAAATAAATTATGAAAAAAATCAGAAATTTTTCGATTTTGTTATACTCAATAATTTAATCCACTTTATTTCCCGGTCCTAATAGAACCGTAGAGTGTTGCGTGGGCACTGTTACTCCGCATCCGTGGCTTGTATTCAAGTTACACGCGCTCCCCGGGTAGTGTAAAAGTGAGTAACATCGGTGCAGTCTTTAAAAAAAAGATCACGGTCTATTTGCCAGCTGTTAGAAAAAAAAAAATAAAATATTATTTGCAAAGTTTGTCCATTAGAACATATATATAAAACTTATGTTATAAATGAATTAACATATCATTTGTTGCTCCGATAATTTAGAAGAGAATTCACATTAAGTAGTAACTAAATGATTTTTATTCAATATTTATAGAAAAAAAACCAAAGTAAAAAGTTTTAAAAGACCAAAGTCTTACATTTAAAATTAATTTTCTGAATGTTAAATGTGTAAGATTTTAGCCTAAATAGTTTAGAAAAATGAATTTTACACAACATGATCATTAATTAACTTATAGAAATCTAATTATTTTTGATCCTCAATAACACAATAGTATTAGAAAAAAATTTTCACTTCAAATGTATTGCGTACCATATTAACCCAAATAGCTTTACCGATTAATATTCACTTTAATCTCCAGATATTTAATTAAGATATTTATATTTCAAAACAAAACATAAATAAAATAATTTTTCATAATTGATTAAAAATTGACATTTATTAAAATGTTTAAGGGCATAAATTAGTAATTATTAATTAATCTTTCGTGAAGTATTAAAAACTCAGCACTGATATAATTATTAATTTTGTCAGTAAAGGTTTCATTTTTTTTTTTTTCTCTTAAATTAAAAAATAAATTATTTAAATAAAATAGTTGAAAAATTTGAAAAAAAAAAAAGTTGAAGTCGCTTGAAAAATTAAATTTCGAAGCAAAATAAAAATTTGAAGCTTCCTAAAAAGCAAGACTTTAATGAAGGACAATGTTTTTTTTTTTTTATTTTTATATTAAAATAATCACTTGACGCTTTATAAAGAATTTTAGTAGACTTTCAAAACGGAAATTTAATCTAATAAATATGGACATATTAACAGCAACAACAATTCATAGAAAATGATATGTAGTAAATTAATGTAGAACACAAACATTATTATGAAATCCATACAAAATAGAAACGTTAACATGAAACAGATATATTGAGCAAATTTTATTCCAAACAGTTTCAGACATTACAAAAAGGACCAAAAAGATATCACTGCCCTCGATAAGGTTAGACCAAACCAGACATCAGATTCTATATTTAGTCTAGCCAGAATTGCAATATATATTTCAAGCTAAAAAATAGGTTGTCAGAAATAGAAATCCTTAACAAAACTCTTTGTTACTGAAATTCTGTAATATGTAGGGGATGATGTGATGGTAATGATTCAGAAATAAATAAATAAAAAAAAAAATAAAGATAAAATAAAGCAAGAAAATTTTAACGTAAAAAGTAATTTTTTTGAAGGAAACAACAAAGAGTCAATATTTTTTTATTTAAATTTATTAAAACATATAATTAATATAACTAAAACAATGCTGTCGTTTCCTATCCCACTTGGTCGATAGCAATATCTAGATCACGCCCGTGAACCTGTATGGTCTCATGCACGGAAGGAAAGATGGGGGAGGGGGAGCTTGTATTTAGATGAAGCGCCCAGGTAGATTCTAACCTTTCTCCGTGTCGCTGAAGAAGGAGGTCAGTGCCGTCGGGAAGGACTTTTAGTGGGAACTATCCTGCATTTTAGTATCGTATGGGAGAAAACTTCCACAAGGTAGTCCGACTAACGTGGCAAAATGCTGAACATCACAAAATCCAGCGAGTTTCCTCTTTTCTTGAAACACTATATACAACAAAAAGCCTCCAGCAGATTGAACAATCCCTATTGCTCCTCAGCAGCGACACACTTTGCCACTGAGCCACGAGTCGGGCGCTAAAACAATAATTTACTATAACTTTATCCTACATGCTAATCTGCCATTTATTATTTATTAAACACCATCCTACCAAACTTATAGACATTTGGAAAGTCAAATGTCTATAAGTTTGTCACCGTCACATTGTGTTGTTGTTGTTACTAATCACCCTGGTGCAGAAAAAGCCTACACCAGGCCCAAAGAACCCCGTCGCAGGCGACGTCCATCGCTGAGGGTAATATGCAGCTTCACATTTAGCGAGGAACCATGAGGTCTGAAGACTGACTAAACCTCAAAACAACGCTCTATGATTATATTAGATTGGAACCTACTATTTAAAGTCGATTCCAAACCACTACCAGAGCGCTAGACAGTCTGCCATACAGGCCAAATCCCCCTCACCCTCATTTTGCAGTTTGTAGAATATTTTTTTGCTGAAATGGATTCAACAAGCAGGTGAAAATTTTGACATTCTTTCTATGATTTCATATTTATCTTGCGATTTTTCTTGATGAATGATTCTTGGAACAAAAAGATACAATCATGCATTTTCTCAATCAACTGTAACAAAGCAATTTTTTCAGACTTACAAACAAATTCCATTGAAAAGACTCGAAAGATTTTCTTAAACACATGACACTTAAAAATATTTTAAATGATCTTGTTAAATGCCTTGCACTTGATGATTGAAATCCTTATCCACAGAAATGGAAGATATTTAGCATATTCAGCGTTACCTAGAGTACATCATGTGGGTTACATTTAAATAAAAATAAAAGCATAAAAAATATCTTCCTAGAAATTTCTAAGAAAATTGCATCATTTTTTGTTACTTGACAATACAAATAAGGAACACCCCATAGGAGGACCAATTATAGCAAAGCATATGAAAAAATTATGACTATTATTCCTATTACCATTATAAAGATCCAAGTTAAATTTACAGAAATAAAAATCCAATTTTTTTTTTTTTTTTCTATTAAACTATAAATAAATATTTGTTGATGTTCCAACAATTCAAAAATTACTAATATCTTATTAAAAATGTTAGTTAGCCGAAAGTATCATAAATATTCTTATGAAACGCTTGCGAATTCCATTATTAAAGTAATATTTAATTTAGCGAAAAAAATTGAGTAATAATTTTTCTAAAAAAAAGCAACAGCGTGCTATAAATACTGTTTAATAAACATTTCAGAAAATACTTGTTAAATAATGCATAAGAAAAAAATAACATTAAATATTTTCTTTAATACTTTTCATTTTCCTTAACTATATATACAACTATATTCACAAAAAGCAAAATAAAAACGGAATAGATTCAACCAAAGATTATAAGTTAAATAAAAATATTTCTTTGGGTACAGTTCTTTACAACCACTTCTTTCTTGATTAGAAATGAAAAATAGCGTTTATGCCCAGGAGTGGTAAAAAAGTAAAAAGAAACATACTTTCTCCATTTATTATTCTCGGAAGAATTTTAAGCTATTTTCTGTTTTACAATACGATGCATCGTACATAGCTTGCATTATTTACATCGGTAGGAATAGTTAGGAAACGATAATAATAGGTAAAGAGTTTTTCAAAAAACCCCAACAAACTTCCTTTTTCTGCCTGGTGAAGGTGTTTATTCTTTACACGTATATTTAGTTAAAATGACATAACCTTTGGTGAGTGGGGATTTTTTTGTGCCGTGATGACATAACGCATTTCGATAAAGTAGTTTTAATCCAGGCAGTGCGAAAAATGATTGATTATCCACGGAAGAGAAAAAAATAAGCAATCGAGCATGTTTACAAGCAGATGGTACATATATCTTTTTTTTATGCAGCACAGACACTGATAAAGAGTGGACGTTCTTTAATGGATGGATCGTTTACAAATAACTGCGTGTTTTTTTCAATACATTTTTTTTTCCTTAAGAAGACGTAGTTTGTAAACATTTCCTTGAGAAAAAAAAATCTTTGTGTTAAAGAATGGTAGAATACTTTTTTTTTTAATGGAACGAAATACATTTGTCACTACTCAATTTAACTCTAATAAAGTAATTTTCAAACATACAAACAAATATCATTGAAAAGGCTCCGAGGATTTTCTTAAACGTATAACTCTTAAATAATTTAAATGATCCTTTAAAATGCCTTGCACTTGAACTGATATCCTAATCCAACGAAAAGGCGGATATTTAACATATTCAGCGTTACCGAAAGTACATCACGTAGGGTATATTTAAATCTTCTAGAAACAAAAGCGTAGAAAACACTTCGTGGCAATTTCTAAGGTTAAGTGCATCTTATTTAGGTTGAGTAAAATTGGGAAAGCACCTTTGAAAAAGACCAGAAATATAATTCGTAATTTTTTTTCCTATTAAACAATAAATAAATTTTGTTGATTCTCCAACAATCAAAAATTACTAATAACTTATTAAACTATTAGTTACAAAATATAAAACATTCCATACTTTTATAGTAGCTATTCTAAATGTTCCGAAACAAACATTGCAGATAAAAGCAGAAAGTATAATAAATATTTCTATGAATCTCTTGTGAATTCTATACTTAAAGTAAAATTTAATTTAGCAAACAAAAATGTATAGAGTAATTATTTTTCTCATAAAAAAGCAACGGAGCGCTTTAAATACTGTTCAATAAACATTTCATAAAATACTGTTAAATAATGCATAAGAAAGAAAATACATTAAATATTTTCTTTAATACTTTTAATTTTTCCTTAACTATATTTACAACTATATTACCAAAAGCAAAATAAAAAAAGGAATAGATTCAGCCAAAGATTATAAGTTATATAAAAATATTTCTTTAGGTACAGTTCTTTACAACCACTTATTTCTTGATTAGAAATGAAAAATAGCGTTTATGCCCAGGAGTGGTAAAAAACTAAAAGAAACATACTTTTGCCATTTATTATTCTCGGCAGAATTTTACGCTATTTTCTGTTTTACGATAGTGAAGATCGTACATAACCTGCATTATTTACATCGGTATGAATAGTTAGAAAACGATAATAATAGGTAAAAAGTTTTTTTTTTAAAAAACAACAACAAACTTCTTTTCTCTGCCTTGTGAAGGTCATTAATGTGTTTATTCTTCACATGTATATTTAGTTAAAATGACATAACCTTTGGTGAGTGGGATTTTTATGTTGTGATGACATAACGCATTTCGATAAAGTAGTTTGAACCCTGCAAGAGCGAAAAATGATTGATTGATTATCCACGGAAGAGAAAAAAAAATAAGCAATCGAGCATGTTTACAGCAGATGGTACATATATCTTTTTTTTTTTTTTTTTTTTTGCAGCATATAAACCGATAAAGAGTGGCTTTCTTATCAAAGAATGACGGAATAATAGATGGATCGTTTACAAATAAATGTGTGTGTTTTTTTAAATATCATTAAAAAAGGCTCTGATTTTTTTATCATGAAGAAGACGTATTTTAAATGTAAAAATTCCTTGGAAAAAATCTTTATTTAACAAAGAATGGTAGATTTTTAATGGAACGAAATAAATTCGTTTTAATTTTTTAAAAATCACATTATAAAAGGTGAAACTGAAAACCAAGGATGTGCACTTAAATCTATGTCAAAGAATATTAACTTTTTCGTATAAATTCGTTTTTTTTCCTAATAAGACATTGTACATTATATTTGACTACAGTTAGAGGGGCAAAATTGAAAAATATTAATACGATTTTTGCATATCGTAACATTTATTTTAAAAAACCAAACATAAGCTTGTATTTTCACCGGATCATGGAGAATAGAAAATATTCAAATATTATTATTAATTTGATTATATTAAATAATGCATAAGAAAGAAAATACCCTTAAATATTTTCTTTAAAATTTTTTTGATTTTTCCTTAACTTTATTTACACCTATATTACCAAATGCAAAATAAAAAAGAGTAGATTCAGCCAAATAAATTAAATAAAAAAATATTTCTTTGGGTACAGTTCTTTACAGCCACTTCTTTCTTGATTAGAAATGAAAAATAGCGTTTATGCCCAGGAGTGGTAAAAAAGCAAAAAGAAACATACTTTTGCCATTTATTATTCTCAGAAGAAGAATTTTAAGCTATTTTCTGTTTTTACAACACTGTGGATCGTACATAACATGCATTATTTGCAACGGTATGACTAGTTAGGAAACGATAATAATAGGTAAAAGTTTTTTTTAAAAACCAAAACAAACTTCCTTTTTTTCTACCTGGTGAAGGTCGTTAGCTGTGTTTATTCTTTTTCACGTGTATATTTAGTTAAAAAGGACACAACCTTTGGTGAGTGGGGATTTTTATGTTGTGATGACATGACGCATTTCGATAAAGTAGTTTTAATCCTGCAAGAGCGAAAAAATGATTGATTATCCACGGAAGAATAAAAAAATAAGCAATTGAGCATGTTTACAAGCAGATGGTATATCTTTTTTATACATACAGCATAGACACTGATATAGAGTGTTCGTTCTTTAATGGATGGGTCGTTTACAAATAACTGTGTGTTTTTTAATTTTTTTTTGTCTTGAAGAACACGTAGTTTGCAAACATTTCCTTGGAAAAAACTATTTGTGTCAGGGAACGGTAGATTTCTTTTAATGGAACATAAAAATTTCTTTTATTATTTTAAAATAATTTTCTACCGCATTATAACAGCATGGAATTGAAAACTACGAAGTACTCTTAAATCTATATAAAAGAATAACCACTTATTCGTATAGATTATTCAAGATATTGTACACTATATTTGAGTATAATTCAAGCATTAAAATTGAAGGCATTTAGGACTTTTTGCATATCATAACATTTATTTCAAAATGTAAGCTTGTATAAACACTGGATCATCGAGTATAGAAAAAATTCAAGTATTATTATTAATTTTATTATGTTATTAATTATTAATTTATTGTATTAAATAATGTATTTGAAAAAGAATATACCATTAAATACTTTCTTTAATATTTTTAATGTCTCCTTAAATATATTTACAACTTTATTACCAAAGTAAAATAGAAAAAGGAATAGATTCTGCCAAAGATAACACTATAAATTAAATAAAAATATTTCTTTAGGTATTGTTCTTTACTACCATTTCTTTCAGGATTAGAAATGAAAAATAGTGTTTATGCCCAGGAGTGGTGAAAAAAGTAAAGAAACATACTTTTGCCATTTATTATTCTCAGAAGAATTTTAAGCTATTCTCTGTTTTAAGATACGATGCATCGTACATAGCCTGCATTATTTACAACGATATGAATAGTTAGGAAACGATAATAATAGGTAAAAAGTTTTCCAGAAAAACAACAAACTTCCTTTTTCTGCTAGGTGAAGGTCATTAACTGTGTTTCTTCTTCAAGCGTATATTTAGTTAAAATGACATAACCTTTGGTGAGTGGGGATTTTTATGTTGGGATGATGACATAACGCATTTCGATAAAGTAGTTTTAATCCTGCAAGAGCGAAAAAATGATTGATGATCCACGGAATAAAAAAAAATAAGCAATCGAGCATGTTTACAAGCATATATCATACATATATCTTTTTTATGCAGCATAGACACTGATAAAGAATGGCCGTTCTTTAATGGATGGATCGTTTACAAATAACTGCGTGTTTTTAATCTATGTTTTTATGCTGAAGATGACGTAGTTTGTAAACATTTCCTTTGGAAAAAAATTATTTGTGTCAAAAGAATGGTAGATTTTTTTTTTTTTCAGTGGAGTGTAAACAATTTGTTTAAATTTTTCTAAATAAATCTTTACAGCATTATAAACGGATGGAATTGAAAACTATGAAGTCCTTTTAAATCTATATAAAAGAATATTAATTTATTCTTATGAGTTTTTATCAAGACATTGTACATTATATTTGGGTATAATTAGAGAGATAAAATTGAAGACATTAATAAGATCTTTGCATACCATAGCATTTCATTTCAAAATGTAAGTTTGCATTTACATTGGATCAATGACAATAAAAAAAAATCAAATATAGTTATTATTATTATTATAAAATCAATCAATAATTTTATTGTATTAAATAATGCATAAGGCAGAAAATACTATAATATATTTTGTTTAATATTTAGTAATTTCTTCTTAACTATGTTTACAACAATATTACCAAAAGTAAAATAAAAAAAAGGAATAGATTCAGCCAAAAGATTAAAAGTAAAATAAAAATATTTCTTTAGGCATAGTTCTTTACAATCACTTCTTTCATGATTAGAAGTGAAAAATAGCGTTTATGCCCAGGAGTGGTACAAAAGTAAAAAGAAGCATACTTTTTGCCTTTTATTATTCTCAGAAGAATTTTAAGCTATTTTCTGTTTTACGATAGTGTGAATGGTACAAAGCATGCATTATTTACAGCGGTATGAATAGTTAGGAAACGATAATAATAGGTAAAAAGTTTTTTTAAAAGCAACAAACTTCCATTTTCTGCCTGGTGAAGGTCGTTAACTATCTTTATTCTTCACGCGTATATTTAGTTAAAATGACATAACCTTTGGTGAGTGGGATTTTTATGTTGTGATGACATAACGCATTTCGATAAAGTAGTTGTAATCCTGCAAGAGCGAAAAAATGATTGATTATCCACGGAAGGGAAAAAAAAAATAAGCAATCGAGCAAGTTTACAAGCAGATGGGACATATATCTTTTTTTTTTTTTTTTTTTGATGCAGCACAGAAACTGATAAAGAGTGGCCGTTCTTTAATAGATGGATCGTTTACAAATAACTGCATGTTTTATAATCTAGTTTTTTATGCTGAAGAAGACGTAGTTTGTAAACATTTCCTTGAGAAAAAAATTCTGTGTGTCAAATAATGTTAAAAGATTTTACTTTTGAAGGGAATGAAATAAATTTTTTAATATTTTTAAATAATATTCTACTGCATTATAAAAGT
The DNA here is from genome assembly GCA_021605095.1 of Caerostris extrusa. Classification (NCBI taxonomy): domain Eukaryota; kingdom Metazoa; phylum Arthropoda; class Arachnida; order Araneae; family Araneidae; genus Caerostris; species Caerostris extrusa. The sequence goes on along the minus strand of BPLR01001240.1, from coordinate 32,462 downwards.
ATGGTACTAAAAACTACAGAAGTGCTCTTAAATCTATACAAAATAATATTAATTCATTCGTATAAGTTTCATCAAGGCATTATACATTACATTTCAGTATAATTAGAGCTGCAAAACTGCAGATTTTAATAAGAGTTTTGCATATCATAATATATTATCTCAAAATGTAAGCTTGTATTTAAACTGGATGAATGAGAATAGAAAACATTTAAATATTATTATTAATTTTATTATATTATTAAATAATGATTTTATTTTATTAAATAATGCATAAGAAAGGAAATACCACTAAATCATTTCTTTAATGCTTTTAAATTCTTTTTAACTATATTTACAACTATATTACCAAAAGTAAAATAAAAGGAATAGTTTCACCAAAGATTATAAGAAATAAAAATATTTCTTTAGGTATAGTTCTTTACTACCATTTCTCTCATGATTGGAAATGAAAAGTAGCGTTTATGCCGAGCAGTGGTAAAAAGTAAAAATAAACATACTTTTGCCTTTTATTATTCTCAGAAGAATTTTAAGCTATTTTCTGTTTTACGATAGTGTGAATCGTGCAAAGCATGCATTATTTACATCGGTATGAATAGTTAGGAAAATATAATAATAGTTAAAAAGTTTTTCAAAACATCCAGCAAACTTCCTTTTTCTGCCTGGTGAATGTCATTAACTGTGCTTGTTCTTTACACGTATATTTAGTTAAAATGGCTTAACCTTTGGTGAGTGGGATTTTTATGTTGTGATGACATAACGCATTTCGATATCTAAGGAAAAAATGATCGATTATCTAAGGAAAGTAAAAAAAATAAGCAATCGAGTATGTTTACAAGCAGATGGTACATATATATGTATTTTTATGCAGCATAGGCACTAATAAAGAGTGACCGTACTTTAATGGATGGATCGTTTACAAATAACTGCGGGTTTTTTTATCTATTTTTTATGCTGAAGAAGACGTAGTTTGTAAACATTTCCTTGGGAAAAATCTTTGTGTCAAAGAATGGTAGAACATTTTTTTGTAATGGAACGAAATACATTTGTTATGTTAATCATCTAATTACTCAATTTAACTCTAATAAAGCAATTTTCACACTTACAAACACAAATGTGATTGAAAAGGCTCCTATGATTTTCTTAAACGTGTGATTCTTAAATATTTTTATGCGATCCCGCAAAATGCCTTGCACTTGAACTGATATCCTAGTCCATCGAAACGGCAGATATTTAACATATTCAGCGTTACCTAAGGTACATCACATAGGGTATATTTAAATCTTCTAGAAACAAAAGCGTAGCCAAAAACTTCCTGGCAATTTATAAGGTCAAGTGCATCATATTTATGTTGAGTAAAATTGGAAAAACACCTTTAAAAAAGGCCCAACGACAGCAAAGCATATTAAAAAATTATAACCCTAATACCATTATAAAGATCCAAATTAAATTGATTTAAATAGAATTCGTAATTTTTTTCCTAATAAACTATGAATAAATTTTTGTAGATGCTCCAACGATCAAAACATTACTTGATCTTATTAAAATACTAGTTATAAATATATAAATTTCCTACTTTTATAGCAGCTGTTCTAAATCTTCCAAAACAAAGATTGCAGAAAAAAAGAAAGCATAATATATATTCCTATGAAACACTTGTGAATTCTCTATACATAAAGTAATATTTATTTTAGCAAACAAAAATTTCTTGATTATTTATTTTTTTCTATTAAAAAAGGCAACAGTGCGTTATGAATACTGTTTAATAAGCATTTCAGCAAATATTGTTAAATAACGCATCAGATAGAAAATACCTTTAAATATTTTCTTTAATACTTGTAATTTTTCCTTGACTATATTTACAACTATAATACAAAAAGTAAAATAAAAAAGGAATAGATTTAGATAAAGATTATAAGTTAAATAAAAATACTTCTTGAGGTATAGTTCTTTACTACCACTTCTTTCATCATTAGAAATGAAAAAATAGCACGGTAAAAAAAGTAAAAGAAACATACTTTTTGCCTTTTATTATTCTTGGAAGAATTATAAGCTATTTTCTGTTTTACGATAGTGTCGATCGTAGATAGAATGCATTATTTACATTACGAATAGTTAGGAAGGGTAATAATAGGTAAAAAGTTTTTTAAAAAACAACAAATTTCCATTTTCTGCCTGCTGAAGGTAGTTAACTGTGTTTTATCGATGTGAATAGATTGTGTTTAATAGATGAGAATAGAAAAAATTTAAATATTATTAATTTTATAATATTATTTACTATTAATTTAATTATATTATTAATTATTGTTTTTATTATATTATTAGTTATTAATTTTAATATATCAAATAGTGCATAAGAAAGAAAGAACCGTTAAATATTTTCTTTAATATTTTTTTTTTTTAATTTGTTCTTAAATATATTTACAAGTATATTAAGAAAAGTAAAATATAAAGTGATAGATTCAGCCAAAGATTATAAGTTAAATAAAAATATTTATTTAGGTACAGTTCTTTACTACCACTTCTTTCTTGATTAGAAATGAAAAATTGCGTTTATGCCCAGGAGTGGTGAAAAAGTAAAAGAAACATACTTTGCCATTTATTATTCTCGGAAGAATTTTAAGCTATTTAATGTTTTACGATACCTTGGATCGTACACAGCATGCATTATTTACATCAGTATGAATAGTTAGGAAACGAAAATAATAGGTAAAAAGTGTTCAAAAACATAAACCAACAAACTTCCTTTTTGTGCCTGGTGAAGGTCGTTAGCTGTTTTTGTTGTTTACGCGTATATTTAGTTAAAATGACATAACCTTTGGTGAGTGGGATTTTTATGTTGTGATGACATAACGCATTTCGATAAAGTAGTTTTAATCCTGCAAGAGGGAAAAAATGATTGATTATCCGTGGAAGGGGAAAAAAATAAGCAATCGAGCATGTTTACAAGCAGATGGTACAAATATCTTTTTTTTAATACAGCACTGTTAAAGAGTGTCCATTCTTTAATGGATGGATCGTTTACAAATAACTGCTTTTTTTTTTTATCCTGAAGACGACGTAGTTTGTAAACATTTCCTTGGAAAAAAAAAATGTGTAAAAAGAATGGTAGAAGGGTTTCTTTTAAAAAACGAAATAAATTTGTTTTAATTTTTTTAAATAATGTTCAACCACATTAGAAGAGAAGGGAACTGAAAACTGCGAAGTGTCTTTTAACCTATGCAAAAGAATATTAACTTATTATGTTTAACTTACTAACTTGTTTTATTAAATTTTCATTACATTGCACCATGTACTTGAGTGTAGTTAGAAGGGTAAAATTTTTGGAAGAAATATTCCGAATAATATATTTAAAATAAATATTGAAGAAGTTGTGTCAATCAGATTTTTGTAAATCATAATATTTCATTTCAAATTGTAATCTTGTATTTATTGAATCAATTTGAATAGAAAAAAATCGAATATTAATAAGCCTTTTTAACAAATTTAACTAATGAATTTAACGTTAAAAGATTATATATATGTATAATTATTTTTAAATATGATATAAATGTTAATATTTTATAATATACTAATAACAGGAATTTTATTTAAGCTCAGAATTGTCAATTGTTATTTGAATAACAAACAAATTTAATTCATTTGCTGTTCAATGTATTTAAATCACACATGCTAGAATGTACCCGTATTTGGAAAGATGACTACTATTTTAACAAACATATAGACTCGGTGGATATTGTGACGAAATGTTTATCATTGACAGTCAGTTTCCTCAATGAGGCGTTTTTTGTGTTTTATTTAATACATTTAGCTTAAGAAATGTAATTTTTAAAAATTCATTTAAGGATGTATTTAGCTCACCCTTCACCAAGCATGTACATTATCATAATAATTATCCAAACATATACATTATCATAATTATCCAAACATGTACATTACGTTAATATAACTAAATTCACCCAAATAAATAGTTTTATATGCATTCCTGATTCAACCTAAGTAAACGTACTTGATAAAGTGGAAGTGAAAGAATTTATACACTTTTTGATGTTTAATTAATCCAAAGTATTTTTTTGGGAAAAAAATAAAGTACATTATATGTATCCGAGTCAAGTTTTGATTCATTCCCATAATGTTTTCCAAATGCAGAAAAAAAAAATTGCAAATTCTTTAACATGTTATTTTTCCGCATTAATTGAACACGTATGAACACTCAATTGAAAATGTCATTACAAAAACAATTTGCTTAGACCTAAATATTACAATATCAACCATTAAGCTCCTTTTTACATGAATCCTAGGCTATATTTCTAGCTAACGTTATCAACATACAAATTAAATTACTCAGTACTCAACAGAAAGACCCAGTCCACTATTGGTTACGACATTTCACAACAGCCCTGTTTAGCTTCGCTACTCTTCCACAACCCCAATAATTATCCCAACCGCAAGCCATGAGCTGTATATCTGATGTGTGTGTATTCGTTCCCCTAAGGTTTCCTTCCAGCCGTGGATCGATCTGCGAGGGGCAACTACGGATTGATGGACCAGGTGGCCGCTCTCCATTGGATCCAGGACAACATTCGGGAATTCGGCGGCAACACGAGAAATGTCACGGTCTTTGGACAAGGTTACGGCGCTGCCTGTGTTAATCTGCTTATGCTCTCACCTATGGCTAAAGGTAATAATTACTGCGTTAATGAAACTCACTGGGTATTTATATAATGCTCTACTGCAACTAATTATTGCCAAGTGGAGTAAGACGTAATAAATGGTTTAAATATTTCATACATGACGGATAGTTGTTTACACTCAAAAAATAAAAATAATAGTAATGAAACTAAGGTAAAACATTAATGATGAATTAGTAACTATGTTATATTACCATCTATGGCTAAAAGGTAATAATTACTGGTTAATGAAACTCACTGGATTTATATAACGCTGTACTGCAACTAATTATTGCCCAGTGGAGTAAGACGTAATAAATGGATTTAAATATTTCATACATGACGGAAGTAGTTGTTTACATTCAAAAAATGAAAATAATAGTAATGAAACTAAGGTAAAATATTAATGATGAATTAGTAACTATGTTATGTTATCATCTATGGCTAAAGGTAATAATTACTGCGTCAATGAAACTCACTGGGTATTTATATAACGCTGTACTGCAACTAATTATTGTCCAATAGAGATATAATAAATGGGTTTAAATATATCATACATGACGAAATGACTTGTTTACATTAAAAAAAATAAAAAACAATAGTAATAAAACTAAGGTAAAACATTAATGATGAATTAGTAACTATGTTATGCTTTCATCTATGGTTAAAGGTAATAATTACTGCGTTAATTAAACCTGCTAGGTATTTATATAACGCTGTACTGCAAACTAATAATTGTCAATAGAGTAAGATATAATAAATGGATTTAAATAGGTCATATTTATTTGACGAAATGACTTTTTACTTTAAAAAAATAATAATAATAGTAATGAAACTAAGGTAAAACATTAATGATGAATTAGTTACTATGTTATGCTCTCACCTATAGCTAAAGGTAATAATTACTGCGTTAATGAAACTCAGTGGGTATTTATATAATGTTGTACTGTAAATAATTATGTCCCAGTAGAGTAAGGCATAATAAATGGATTTAAATAGGTCATATATATTAGACGAAATGATTTGTTGGGCATTCAAAAAATAAAAATACAAAAATGAAACTAATATAAAACATTAATGAGGAATGAGCAGTTATGCTCTAAATGACACAATTATTAATTGGTGATTCAAATTTAAATGTTGTTAAGCAGTTATTATTATAATTTTTATATCAAGTTTCAGACGTTTTTTATCTAATTTTAATCCTAAATCAATATTAAACTGGAAAAAAAAAATTCTTTAAATTATTTTCTGTTGTAATAATTCAAACTTCATTACCATCAAATTGTAATATCATATGTTAGTATATTTAATAATTCAATTAATCTTCATTAATATCAAATGTTAATATATTTCTGTACTCTATTATTAATTTCAAAAATCTCTTCATTTAATTATGTAAGAAGTATTTTTAGATAAGTCTAATAACTCCGAAAAAGTAGTTACCCAACTTGAAACTATTTGTGATGGTGTTTTTTTTAAAGATATACATAATTTTTTTTTTGTATACATATATATAAATCATACTACGAAAAAGCCATTGTATTACAAATATTGTTATAAAAAATATTAATATAAGGAGGCTTTAATTTATAATTTTACTCATAATTTTATCATTTGAAAAATATAAATTGTTTTTACTTTTAATTTACAATTAATTGGAAAGTAATATTTAACATAATAACTAAGAACTCATTATATTAACATATATTACGCCGTATTGAACTTAGCAATATCCCAGAATGCTGTATAACATAAAATATTAAATGCATATCTTTAAAATTTGTCATATAAAACGAAGTTGTTATTCTGAATTTGATATCAACATATGTAAGATTTTCGTATAATAAACAAATTATTTTCTTGTAAAAATTATAACTATTATTAATTTTTTTATGATTATAATATTTTCACTATAATAATATAGTATAATCTATAATACAATTTATTTAATTGTGCAAAAAAAAAAAACAATACAATTTGGTTCGAATTACAAAATTTATAAATCATATTTTCAAAATCGTACTTAATTTATAAAAACAAGCAAAAATTTATCAAATACTTCCATTTACATTATTGAAAATATTGAATTAGAGAGAAATATATTTTATTTTCTTATAAAATTTTTAAATATATATACATGATCTCATGAAGTTTTGAAAACTTTTTTTGATTGACGATGAAGTAAAAGGAAATTACAATTATAATAACTATTCCCCATAAAATATTTTTATTTTAAGCAAAAAATCTATTTGCATTTCATTATTATTTGTACTTTTGATAAAAATTTGAAGATAACTAAAAATAACTGAAAGCATTTCTCATTTTAAAAGAAACAAATAGAATAACTACGATTGATGAAAAATTATTGAAAAAAAAAAAAAAATTGATGCTTTTGTAAAGCGTATTAAATGAACTAGATAAGCTATTTATTTATACTTGAATTGTAATAAGTAAACCAAAAATTTCCTGAGCATAGAAAAATTCAGTTATAGAATGCAAATGGAAATAAGGGATTAAATGAAACTGCATACCCAATTTTAGAAAAATCGCTGAAAATAATGCTAAATAAATGAATAAATAAATAAAAATACAATTATAATAAATAAATTTGAATAAAAACAGTCATTTTAATAGAATTAACCATAATAAAAATAGTCATCTTGCTTATTTAATCACAACAGCATAATTCAAACATTATAGTTATTAAAAAAAAAAACTTATGTTGTAAAATCTCTAAATAATTGTTTTTATAAATAATTTTTAATATTTTTTTTTTTGTCTGGTAATTTTAAAACAGAAAAAATTTTAAGGGAAATATTCATGTATAAAATGAAATCGATATAAATAGTGTTTAGTCTAAACTTCATTCTATATGCAATTACGAAAATTATTTTGTCATAAAAATAACATTTAATAGTTTAATAAAAATTTAACAATGAGATTCATTATTTCACTAAAAATTATTATCTTTGCTAAATATATATAATCTTAAACCAAGAATTGTATATTCTTTAACCATTGTTAAGTACAAAATATTATTGTTATAAATTATTTAAATAAATTGAAAGTTAACATTTCAAAACTTACAAATTACTATATTTACTATAATTACAATAATTTTAATGGTATATAACTGCAATAATAAAAAAATTCGTTTTTCCTAAGAAAAAAGGGCAGAAAATTATGTTAAAGAAAAGTAATTTTTATAAACCTAAAATTAAATTGTTTTCTCAAACTAAAAATTTAAAATTCCATTAAACAGTATAGGAAGCTCAGCTTTCGAAGCTTATAAATAATTTAAATAAGGAATGGGTTAATTAGGTATCTTAGATCATTTAAATTACAATCAAAAATATTATTTCATAAACCATGACCAAAACAGTAATTTCAATGAAATCACTTTGAAATTAGTAATTTAATATAAATTACTTAATTTTTAATCTTTTTCGTTGAAAAACTATTAAGACTACTATCATTTAAACCACTATGAACGTCAATTTATACAAATCATTATCATCACTGCAAGTTTCTCTTATTCGATGGTTTAGTGCTTCACTAAAGTTTAAAACAGCAACTTTCATGTTTGAGAAGTCAATTTCAACGAATATACTACTTATTGAAGCTTACTTTATGTGAAAATATACTTAGAAAATATGGGATAGCTCTCAAAACCATGGCAATAACAAGTTTTGCAACACGATCAGCTCCTCCAGCCTCACGCTGTAAAGCTTACAAATTTTAATAACCATAATGCAGTTATTTTACTTAAATTGCAATCAATGTTATTTTGATTGAATCCTATTTGAATCCCCAATTTTGTAAATCATTATAATGGCGATAATGTGCAAAATATATAAGCACGATTTCCATAAACATTTCAGAAGTATATTATAACCTCGTTAATCATTACGTAAGCTAAATTCTTATAATCTTCCTGTGATCACCAGGCAATAAATATCATGGGAAAACAAATTATTTTAATGTTAAAGAAATTTTTTTTTCTAGTCCTGAAAATTAAAAAAATAAATTTTGATTTTTATTTTTTTAAAGATAATAAAAAAATAAAATTATGATCGAATTCACATAGTTTCAAGTAAGTATTCGTGCAGTACAAAAAACATGTGCCTCTGTGTCTCATACCAGACAGTGATGTTAGCAAAAATTAAAAATGAAGAGCTATGCTTTACAATAATAGAAGCGATCGATCTGGCCACGGAAAGGCAAGGTTGCTCAAACTAATTTGACAACTATTAAATAATCTAATACCGACAAAAATAATAATTATTAAATCTTCTAGGTTGTTTACTTATAGCTACATTATCATTTTTTGTTGCATAATCCTATTTATTCAAATAACCGAACTGGTTATATTCACGTTCAGTCTTCATATTTGTTCTCAATTGGCATGGAGCCATTTTCTTATGGCGAAATTAGTCATAAATAAATTTTGACCATAATAACATATAAGCCACAATAAAAAAGTCATTGCGTTCATCTCTAAATAAGAATAATCATTTCACTCAAGATATACTAATTCTTTTTTTGTTTTTGTTGTACTCAAACTTTACATTCTTTTTATGTACTCAAACTATACTACCACTTTGTTCTTCAGGTCTATTCCAAAGAGCCATAATGCACAGCGGATCTGCTCTGAGCTCATGGGCCATCGCCCGAGATGCCATTACTCATACCATGAACATCGCCAGAACTCTTGATTGTCCCGCTCAAGACAGCACTGCGCTGGTCGAATGCATGAGAAAGAAAAAGCTGGAAGACATTATGGGGGGTAGAGATACAGATCCCTGATCATTTATCTGGATTTGGACCGACCGTCGATGGCATCGTGTTGCCCCAGGATCCCGCAGACATCATGGAAAAAAAGTACATCTTTATTCACACAGTACGACCTACTGTTCGGGACCACTCGTGTGGAATCGTACTTCCATTTCACGGCATTGGAGGAAAAGTTTGGGATTGATAGTGGAAGAAGGGATCGCCTCTTGAGGACTTTGGTCAGAAATCTTTACACATATCATTTGCAAGAAGTAAGTTTGCTCTGATTGCTTCTTTTAGACTCCTAGATTGTTGTCTGTGTTTCTTTTTAACATGTAAATTGCTTCCATGCTTCTTTGTAAAACTCATAGACTGTGTGTGCTTATTTTAAATATTCTGATCGTTGTGCGTGATTCTTTTTAAATATTCTGGTGGAAGTGTGTGTTGCTTTTTAAACACATTGGTTGCTATACATGCTATTTAAGCTTGGTATATATAATTTAAATGTGTGAAAAATAAAATTAAAATGGAAAACTGTAAAAAAAAATTGCTTTTAAAATTGTAAATAAAGTAAAAATCATGCTTTTTAAAAATATGAAATTGTTTAACTTACTACCGTATTTCATAAAATTAAACATCAAAAATGTATTTTATGTTTTTCTAAGATTAAGAGATAAAATTTAAAATATTTGAATTTTACTTCAAATAACATTTTGAAATTTTTAACAATACATTTGTTCAAAGAAATAAGTAGACAAATTTAATAAAAAATAAAAAATAAATTTAATATTTTTTAAAAAAAATTATTAAATCTATAAATTTATACATATCACTTGTGAGAGACCAATTAAATTAAATATGATTCTTTGGATAATTTTGTTTGCTAATGTAACACATTTTTTAAAGATAATTTAGATTATTTTAAAAGTATATTAATTTATTTTTATATTAATCTTAAAATAGTCGAAAGCTAAAACAATTTCATTAAATAAAATTTGGAATGGAATAATATGTTCCTCATTCTACAGAATTTCACAACATGTTATTAAAATATTTATTAGATGTTAAACTCTTAAATAATTTTAAATGAAAATTAAAATACAGTATTTATCACTTTTTTTTCATATCACTTCAAGAAGAGGCAATATGAATCTCTTTTAAGCTTTCAAGTTGTTGTATGCTAATATATAACATAAATTAACATTTTAATAGGCAAACATTTAAAATATTTTTTAATTAAAGATTATGAATATATTTTGAAATTTTTAATAATATGTTCCTCATATATACGGTATTATATTTCACTTAATATTATAGTTCAATATATGTAAATTAAATATATCTAGTAAACAAAACAATTTAAATTTGGTGAAATTAGAACAAAACTGTGATTTTTATTTAAACTTATAAATTTTTAAGTTAATTAATTTTGTCGTGTCAATATAATATATATATATTAATTTAATTAATTGTTCATATTCTATTATTGCCAATATTATATTTATACCATTTTTGTCATTGGGAAAAGTAACTCTTTGAGTAAATCTGCATGTAGTGTAAATCAGTCTTTTGTCTGTATAGTCACTCTTCAAAAAAGTATGAAATTACTCTATTCAGTAACTAGTCTTTTCAGTGCTACTCTTTATGGTCCTAATTATCCACTTAGAGGTCCACCGATCATTAATTCATTGAGGATGAAAAGGTGTGTCGCAATGGTTACCGCCTTTAAAAACTAGGAAAAGTCAGGACTGCTGACTATCTTAACTGCTCTAAAGTGGAAATTTATAGCAGGGGATTGATTTCGCTAACTGAAAATTTCAGTTTGAGGATCTGGAGACTACCCACTTGGGACTAAGACAAAGGCACTTCCTTTAAACCAATAGCTGTCTTGAGACGGTTTCATGGATACAGATCTAGCCTATGAGGTAAATTGAAATTTCGGTATAAAAACATCAAGGAGATAAGAAAAAAATGAAATAAACGTCAAAAACCTGTGATTAAGATCAATAATATATCTCTTGGAATAGACAAACTAAATATTTAGGAGTTATACTAGATCAACATTTAACTTGGAAACAACATTTTCTGCACAACAAAACTAAATTTCGTATTGCTTTCAGAAAACTCTACCCACTTATAAATGAAAATTCTACCATAACCAGAGATAACAAAATTATTCTTTATACGACTATGCTTCCCCAATTCTCACAGTAGGCTCGCCCAGTCTGGTTGTATGCAGCTAAATCTAATTTAAAAACGCTTGAAATTTTACAAAATATCTCTATCCACCAAATTACTTCTGCTAAATGGTTCATACGCAATTCTGATATTTATAAAGCTATTATCATTCCTTCCTTAAAAGATTCTTAAAGATTTCTTAAATACATCTCTGTTAAAATTTTTGATATGCTTATTAATCATGAAATTACTGCAATCCAGGAGATTGACTCTTACGTTCCCATTTATGATTTAAAACATCCACGCTAAATTTTAGTTTAATTTCTGATTTAATTTTTTAAATATTTTTTCTTTTATTTGTTTATGATTGTTAGTTAATTTTTTATTATATTTATAAATATATTCTGGGTAATTTCATTGTTTAAACTGCATTTACCCTGTCATATCGGAGATGGAGCCCCCAGGGCCTAAATAGCTCCAAAAGAATACTTTAACAATTCGAAAAATAAAAAAAGACACTGGGACAGTTGAGTGATGGAAAAGGAGTGAAAGTGGCGAGGAAAGATGACGTGTGTTGACAACTGTAAATTCATTGATTTCAAAAAAAAAAAAAAAAATGGATATTGCATCTCGTCATTAGGACCTGAAGAGAACGACGCTGGGACTACCAGATCCAACTGCTATTTAAAATGAGTATCTGATATCTATATTTTTTTTTTTTTTATTGTCAAGGGCATAACTGTAATTGACTGAAGAAATCAAGCCGGTTAACCAGATTCAACTGCTGATCAAGATGAGCACGTAGATGCATTAATTTTTGACTGTAAAACTGTAAATATGTAACTTTTTTCCAAGTAATAAATTATTCAAGCGACCTTAGTTATGATTGAAATTCAATATTTGTTAATATATTGGGACTAAGACAAAGGCACTTGGGATTAAGACAAAGGATGTTTCCTCAAACCGATAGCTGTCTTGAGACAATACTTGACAAATAGATCTCGTGGATACATGGATAGAAAAAATGAGGCAAATTGAAATTTTGATATAAAAAGAAAAGAAGGTATGAGAATAAAAGAAGAGAAAAGTGATTCTGGAAAGGTTGAGAGATACCTGAGTGATGGAAAAGGAATAAAAGAGGTGAAGAAAAGATGACGTGTGTAGACAATTGTAAATTATTTGATTTTAAAATAAAGAGGTATTGCATCTCGTCATTCTGACATGAGCAGAACGATGTTGTGACTAACATACCCAACTGCTATTTAAGATGAGAATCTGATATCATTATTTTTTTATTGCCAACGGCATAATTGTAATTGACTGTCGAAATCGAATGTTGGATCAACCAGACTTAACTGTTGACTCATATCAGCACGTAGGTGCATTGATTTGTGGCTGTAAAACTGTAAATATGTAACTTTTCCCAAGTGATAAATTATTCATGAGGCCTTAGTTAAGATTTAAATTGAATATCATTATTTACTATTCTTCAGGAAATTTAAATATTACTAGAACTTCACTTTTATTTGTTTATTCATTTATTTTTTTTGCAGTATCATGTATCGCTTTAAGTAATCAAGAAATTTTGTTTTATCCAGTGATTCTTTTTTATGATTGATTATTGATTATTCCTTTTATTAAATGATTAGCTGGAATTATATAACTTAAATCTGGGGATCCCCATTGTATTATTTATACTGATAAATAATATTTCCTTTTTGTTTACTAATATCATTTGTGTACTTTTTTTTTTATTTATTTATGTAAATTTTATTTTTTTATCGATTTTTGTGCTTATTATTTTTATGGCAATAAGGGGTTAGCTCCTAGATTCTGGAATAAAACGAATGAATCTGTAGGGAAATATTTAATGTTGTTTTTTATTATTACTAAAGTGGTATTTTTATGGGCTATTGCATATACGCGAAGTATTTAGTTTTGATTTATTAACGTTTAGGTATGTTTAGGTTGGATTTACATTGAATTAGATATTGAAATTCTTATTAATATCGAACGTTTAGTTTAATCTTGTGCTGATTGTAATTAATTTTGTTAGTTATTTTTTTTTTATTCCACAACACCACAATTTATCTTAAGAAAGTAAACATATTTTTAAATATTAAATTAATTTTGCAAGTATCAAAAATAAATATATATTTTGTTAAAGTAAAATTTTAATATTTTCAATAACGTATTTATTGTTTTTCAGAATTTAAATAAAATAAAAAAGCGAACAGTTAACTAAAGAACTGAAAATATTTTTATTAAAATAAGTACAGCTGCAATATTTACTGAGTTTTGTAAATTAATATCAAGAGCACATGACACTCTTCTTATAATCCTTTCTAAATAATTCAAATCTTAATCTCTCTTCTCTAATTTTAATTAGCTTCTTTCACTAAAAAGTAATTTTCCAAAACTGAGGATCATAGAGTGTTTTTATGGAATGGAGAAGATATTAGTACTGTCTCTTATGCCTTTGTTAATAAACAAAAATTTTAAGTAAATATTTAGAATCAAACACTCTCAGCTAGCCACCAAAACAGCTAACAAATAACAACAATATGGGCTGATGGAGAAAAAAATAATAGCTCAGATTTTTTTCTCTTTTATAAAATTTTATTTTTAATAATATTTGCTATATTTAAAGAAAAAATCGGATAATTCTATTAAAAGCATTTACAAAGATACGCAATATTTTATTTTTTACAGAAGTATTTTTTTTTTAATTTCATTAGATCAACTAAAAATAAATCATATATTATTAAAAATTAAATTTTCTTCTAATATTTATGTTATAAATCTATTAAAAACATTTGATAAACAATATTTTATTTCTTAAAGAAGTATTTTTTTTTTAAATTTCATTAAAGGAACTAAAATTTCAAATAACATAAAATATAAATAAAGAATTTATTCAAAATTTTAGTAGAGGTTTGAATTCAATTATCTAGAAAAAATAATATTTATGTTAAACAAACAAACAAATAAAAGAAGTAGCTAGCTCTTCTATAAATGGTTCAAATTTAATTTTATAGAGAGTAGGAACTATACAAGTTTTAAATTCAAACTATATTTCTATCAAATAAATATTTTAATTTTTTAGTGAGTAGATACTTATTTAATTTATAATTTATTACAGTGCAAAAGAAAATACGATAAATTCAGCATTAAAAACAACTGAAAAAAACTAGGTTATATTCAAGAAGGCTTCGTAAATTAACTTTTGTATTTTAATACGATTTTAAAATTAAATATTTATATCTTAAATTGTTTTAAGTGCTGCAGTTACTAAAATTAGTATTTAAAATTTAATCAGGAATAAACAAGTCAGTTCTCTGATAAAGCACACGTGACCGCTAAGTTTATTTGGAATTATTTCGTTGACGTAATTTACCCACAAAATTAACAATTTTGTATGGTATTTTTTTTTTTTTTTTTTTTTGCCACACAATGTAATTATTTAGTCATTGATTTTTTACTTACTACTACTACTACTACATATTTTAATCACTTCCTTCCCTTCATAAAAATATAAATTAAGAACACATTAAAGGTTATTTATGTAATACATATTGAAAAACATATATCATTAGAAAAATCTTTTATAAATATTGTTTTGAGAGAAATAATTTAATAAACGATAATAATTTTTCTTTAAAAATGATTAGTTTTTATGAGAAGGTTCTATCTGCTCATGAAAGGTTAGCAGATTATGTCCCCTTTGTCTCCTTTAAAATTAGCATCAGATTCTATTCTCTTTATCTGGAATGATCAGAATTTTCTTACTCTCAGTGATTGTAAAAATTCACGTAAGCCCATCGATTTCATAAAAAATATAATTATAAGTAAATAAAAATTTTCAATTTAACTAAATGTATATTAATTAATATGTAACACGTTATTTTTCATTTTTAAATTCTAATTTATACCAATATTTGTATAGTGAAAAGAAAAATATATAACGTATCAAGTGTTTCGATTTATTTTCGAATATGATAAAAGAAAATGTTTAAATAAAATATTTCAACTTGTCTGATCTTGTTTTATGCTTGAAAATTTAATTTTACTTTCTTCTCAAAAACAATTTTTTTAAAAATTTAATTTATAAATTATAACATTTTAATTATAATTCTATGACTATTACATAAAAATTATCAGCGCTTAAAAGAAACATGTAGATAAAGTGTTACTTTTTTAAATAAAAATTGAATTTTTCAGAAAATATGCATTATTCCACAATATTAGATGAAACTAAAAGTGCAATAAAAGATGTTTAGAAATAATATATTTAAAAAAAAAAAAATTATTTGTATTTAAAACTTTTTCGTAAAAAAAACTGTTTTTGTAGAATAATATTTCTTAAAAGTAATATTTTCAAATGATGATATTATTTTGAGTTAGTTATTTAGAGAAACATATTCTTCTGCTTTACACATAAATTTTAGGCTGCTTTTTACATCTCTCTATGTTTAATCAGTCAACCATATAGTTTTACTTCATGCGCTCTTATTTTACATTCAATTATAATTATAAAAATCGTTTACATTTGGTTATAGCTTCCTGCAGAAAAATCGTTCTAACTGTATGTTTTTCTTTAACAGTAGATATTTGTAGTTTTTCGTCTGTATAATAACACTTTTTATTATCTGGATCAATGATCCCCAAACTTTTAACCCATTTTCAGAAAAAAACAATTTACTGGAAATCTGCTTATATAAGTGAATAAATAAGATATATATATTGCAAATTTGTGTCATTTTATGTATTTGTATATTTAGCTAGGTTAAAGAAAATGTCGTAAATAAGAAGCCTTAAAGCTTAAAATTTTAAATTTATTTATTAAAACCAATTATAGTAACATTAGCATTGCACATTAAAATTAAAATAAAAGATTATGGGAAAATAAAAAATGCATATAACGTTTAAAAATTCTGTAATTAGAAATATAGTACTCGCTATTAATGAATTAATCATGGGCTATTTTTCCTAGCAATATTTTAAAAATTATATACATTTGCTTATTAAGACTTATTGGTGGACTTGACCATTGGTACATTACAATTTAAATTTTGTGAAGTTTCCTATAAAATAATTTGCAAAATATTGTACAACAGAGGAAACATTTACGAATAGTTTTACAGTATAGTTTTACCACTTATTTTCATCAAATGTCCCAAAAAGCATCTGTGGGTACCATCATTCCTTGAACGTATACCTGCCCTTATTGGCCAATATTACTCAATTTGGGACGCAGTAATCTAGGTGAATCTTAATAATGTTAATTGTATTTAACATCGATTTTTATACCACTTCATTCATTATACTTTGACCTTATTGTGCTCTGATCCTAGATGATGCCATTCTCTTTAATATATATATATATCAGAAGTATAATATGTATATCTTTCTGTTCCCAGATATTTCTAACTGTGGTTAACGAATACATGGACTGGTCTCGCTCATTTCTACAAGGCCAAGATATATTTGATGGCACCGTGGACGCTCTGGGTGATGCCCTTGTCGTTGCCCCTGTCATTCGATCTGGAACATTCCACAGCGGTGGCATACCGCGGGAAGATACCTATCCACCCTCGTTGCAGCCGGCAGCTAAAGGAAAGAAGACTTTCTTTTTACATATTTAATCACCAGTCAGAATTTGCTGATTACTCCACGAGATTGGGGTGCATAACTGGAGAAGAAATGGCTTACGTATTCGGTGCGCCATTGGTTGATTCACTGTCGCATTTTGCAACGAATTACACCAGAGCCGAAATTACTCTTTCGGAAATAGTTATTAAGTATTGGACCAATTTTGCAAAGTTCGGGTAAGTATTGAAATTCTAATTTTTAAATATAGAATTTTTAACTTAACTTTATCTGAACTTATAAAATAATATTATTAACTAACTTATTTTTAGCCCGAATGACCGAGTGTGTCTAGCGCTCTGGCGCTCGGTGCCACAGGTTTCGGATTCGAGTCCCGGCGGTGCTATGGATGTTTGTAGTGGTTCGAATCCACTTTAAACCGTAGGTCCCGGTCTCCTATGACTGTAAGAGCGTCACGGAGCAGAAGTCAGACTTCTACCTACGGGTGCTCCATCTAAACAGAAGCTGCACCATCCTCTCATGAGGGTCACGACAACAACAACAACTTAACTTTAGTTTTAATCGTTGAGTAACATTTTGCCTGCATTGCCTTAGAAGTTAAATTTCTCATTATGTTCAGTAATATCCACAAGTACTAAAAATAGCTTTAAGATTAAATATATTCTTTAAATAATCTCATTATTACTTTGTTGCGAATATATTAGATATTGTAGTTCTAAAGAATAAACAGGTATTTTTTTAAATTTTTGTTTATGAATAATTAAGTTTGGTTTGGTGTTGAACAAAAAAGCAGATCAGACCTAAATATTGAATGGAGTTTAAAAATTAAAACAACTTGCGCATTTTTTTTTTCATTAGTTTTAAACAGTAAATCTCTGTTAAAACAAGTAGAAAATAATTTTGTTGCGCTGTTTATGAAGTAAATTTATTCTACGTATTACTTGAACTCTGAAATGAAAAGCTTCAACGTGTAAATTATAAGAACAATTTTAAAATTTATGCATAGAATCATGAAAAAAAAATCATAGATTATTATCAAAATGCCATAAAACAATTAAATTCATTAAAAATATTCAATCTTGATATTTCAGCTTAAGACAATATAATATTCATTGAATTTAAAGAAATATTAATATTTTTAAAATAGGATACAGTCAATATAAATAATGGATTTGTATTGTTAAAAAAGGTGCTGTAAGTTTTAAGTGTAGTTAGATTGAAACGAATAAAATCATGAGATTTAAATTATTCCATTCTGTATATATTAGAGGACCGGAAAGTGATGTCTTTCTGAGCATGTCGATATTCGTTAGTCATTTATCAGCTCAATATGTACTTCAAAGTCGTGCCAAAGACATTTTTAAGTTAAAGTGACTTGTTTACTCTTAAATAATAACATATTAATATTTTTTTTTGCAATTGATGGTGAAAGGACCAGCCAAATACCAGAAAAGGTACATATCCGGCATTGTATGTTTTTTTTGAGTTTCACAAGGGTAGTAACGCAACGGCTGTTACCAAGAAACGTTTGCGATGTTGATTCAAAAGCAGTAGACATTCGTAAATGCCAAAGGTGATTTTCTAAGTTCAAATCTGGTAATTTCGATCTTTCAGACTCATACCGATCAGGGAAACCAAGAACTTTATACAATGACATGCTAAGGACGGAAGTGGAAGCAAATACATGTCAGACAATCGATTAACTGTCAAACACTCTTCACCAACCTAGGTCTAAGAAAGCATAGCTAACCGATCCACCACATGCAACCTATTGCTTCAGCGATACAATACATAAACGTTTTTGATGGGTCCTCTATGATAATCAAAACGCAAAAGGCAGTGACTCTCTCCAAATAAGCCAGGTTCAAATTTAAAAGCTTTTTGTGTGTTTAGTGGAGTATTCATGAGGTCGTTCATTTTGAAGTGCTGAAACCTGATTTACTGTGAATGCAGACCTTTACTGTAAATAATTGAATCGAGTAAATCAGTCTTTAATTGAAAAGTGCCCAACGATTGTCAACAGAAAAGGTGTTAATCTGCAGCAAGTCAATGCAAGATCACATTGCGCAAGACGAAACCTGGAAAAAAATTAATTAATTAGGGATTTGAGGTATTGCCTCAATCACCATACTCAGCCGATATTGCGTCATTGGATTTTCATTTATTCCGATAGCTACAGCATCTTCTAAGTGACAAAATTCGGATGATGTCCAAAATACAGTCTCGAGATATCTTGCTGAAAAACTTATTGATTTTTATCAAACCAGCATTGAAAATTTGTACCCTAGATGGCAAAAGGTCTTTCATAACAAGGGTGATTACATTATAGATTAAAAATAAAAAGCTGGTAAAAATTTATCTATTTGAATTTAATGTAGAAAAACGACATTATTTTCTTGTCGCTCTAATATATATATATATATATATATATATAGTTTTTGAATCCAAATCCCGTTAAAATTTATAATTAAAAAATTATGCATTTTAAATTATGAAGCTAAATTTAAAGTAATTTTACGCTATATTTCTATTTGATTCAACTTTTTTTCAAGTATTTAAGAATATAAATTATCCAGAATTTAAATTCAGATAAAAAGTGTTCATCTTTTTCTATGCTAATGTGCTAAATAGAATTTCTGAAAGTAACGAAATTCAACTACTTTATAAAAACAATTTATTCATTCCAGTTGAGATAACAACTAAATTTATTTTGAGATAATATTTCCGAATAATGAAAAACACTCACGAAAAAAAAATTGAACCTAAACCTCGTTGTTGTTCAAGAAATGCAAATAACTTAGCAAAACTACAATTGCATTCAAAACATCCAAAGGAGAAATTGCCAAGTATTTTTAAATCTCATCGAACAACAGCAAAAAAAAAAAAAAAATGGTCATTGAAATCTTTCATTTAAAAAGTGCATAAAATTCCTGTGTGTGAAGCGAGGATTGAAATTCCTTCAGTCAGCCTAGCGTATCTGAAGCAGAAAACAATGAATAATACTCCGGCTTTTAAATGATAGAAAAATACTAGGAAATCAGTTTTGAATTCATTGCTTTAAATAAAAGTCTCGTACTTCCCCAGTTCTTCGCATCCTTTGCATAGTAATGATCATTTTGTTTCTTCACATTGCTGTGAAATGAGAATTTTTCCTTCCCAGACCAATGGGGCACAGACTTTTAAAATAAGGAAAAGTATTTATGCTTTTTTTTTCTTTTTTGAATTTTTATTTTGCTATTACTGCTTTTATCTCTTCTTCTTCTTCTTCTTTCCTTCAAGTTCTTCTTTAAAACTACTTTTTCTTTTTCTTTTCTTATTTTCTGTTCTGTAATCAGGATTGAAGACGGGGCCTTTTGTTTATCCCGGGCGCTGTTTTAAGATGAGCTCTTTAACTAGGAAATGGAGTAATATTTCCAATCGTTTTAAGGATCTATACCATCTTGGATGTGATCTTTATTTTCCGGATTGCTTCCATCAGGTTTCGAATAAACCGAGAAGTTTATCAAACATTTATAAACTGAAGGGTTTTTCATTAAAATATCCTTGAATATTTTTTACAGTGTCATACTAATGGAGAATGTTAGTTATTTCTTTGTTTTAAGAAACGTAAAAGCATTGACTAAAAATGGAAAACAAAGTATTTTCTGAAAAAGTAGGTATTTTTAACAATAATTTCCTTTTTTTTTTTTTTCAAAGTTATTAAAAAACATAAAAGTCAACAATCAAAATAAATAACAAATGTACAATCATTAACAAGTGTGAATTACTCAGTTTTGAATTATAATTTCCTTACAATCCTTTTAGATTGGTTTTAAAGGACTTATTATTTTAAAATTCTAAATATTATTCTAAAATTCAAAATCTAGTTTTATCTAGCTAGCTATGTTTTTCCTTTAAAGTGTATTATTACGTATGCAAACTAGATGTTCTGATTTTTGTTTTTTAAGAAAATATATTAAATAATGTATAACGAAATGATATTTTATTTCCAAATTTTTTTAATTTTTGTATGCGTATTTAAATTATTACATTAATTTGAATAGAACAAAATTTGGATGTAAATAATAAATAGTACAATTATTTGAATATAATATATTAATTTGAATAAGAAAAATTGAATATAAATAACATTTATGCTAAAAATTAGTTACAATTTTTACAAATTTTATTAATGGAAGACGTTATTCGACATGACATGATTATTATGATTCTTTCACGATTTATGTGTATAATGTTAATAATTCATAAATATTGCATTTCTCAATAGTTAATATTTATAAAAGGTTTCAATCTTCAGAAACATTAAAAATTTTTGTGTTAATAAACAAGTAATCATACAACTTATAATCATAGAAATATTTATTTTTTTTTATTTTTTAAATCAGTTTAATTTTTGTTTTTAGTGATCCGAATGGTGTTGGACATAGCAGTGAGGTTCACATGGATAATGTTCGTGGACGATACGAAAGGATTGTTTGGCCACCATATGAGCCTATTCATCAGAAATATATAAGCATATGTAAGCATTTTAATTGATTAGTTTTATATAAAAATTAATTTCTCATAATATTCTTGTTTAGAATCAAATTCGTTATATAATAAATATAAATATAAATATAAATAGTAAAATATTCAGTATAATTAAATTAATATTGAATAAACTCAGCAAGTGAGCTTAATTTGACATGGCTTATAAAATATTTAATAATATAAATTTAATATAAACAATTTGAGTTGGCTTATAAAATATTTAATAATATTAATTTAATATAAATAATTTGACATGGTTTAATAAATATTTCTTTACGATAAATGCGTTTGATTGTCAAGAAATACTTATTTATTAAGTTCAAGTTTCATTGTAAAACTAAGGAATTTTTCTATTCATGCATTATTTGTGTTTGCAAAATAGTTTTTTAAACAATTTGAATGACCAAATCGGAGTAGTTGATCCCCAAACATCCGATGTATTACTGTTAGCAGAGATCATCGCTAGCGTCCATTCAAAAGGCTTAGGAAAATTAATTAGATTTTAAAGACTTCAACATTTATTTAACAAATTAAATTAATTAATTATAGCTATATAGCAATATTCAAGTATCTTACTATAAGTGAGCATTTAGGAAAACATTTCAGCCAATAAAGATTCCAAATACTTTTCTAAAGCACTTTTTTAATATCAATAAATAAATTATTGATGCAAAGAGAGATATTTCCAATTAAACAGTATCTTACTCTGATTTAAAAAAATTCCAATTAAGCTACATTCAACAGCGTAATTAGTGGAAAAGGTTTGCAGACTGTAAACAAGTAATTAGGCTTCGCTCACTCCGTCTCACCATGTCTCCCGAAATCTTATTCTTAGATAATATACTTCAATTACCATTTGACTACATGAGACAGACGAAATTTTAAAATCACCATTTCTTCCCATTTCCCAATCCTGAATTAGTATCATGATTAGTGCACCAAGAACATTACTGGCGCATAAAGGAGTTTATTTGGTAAATTAACCGTACGTGGAGAATATGTGCAATTTAATAGGGATTTCGCAAAGAAGGATTAAGCTCTTCGTTGCTGAAAAGAGAGGAGATTCAGGAAGGGATTACTGATAATCGCTCCACAATTGCACAAGGGCACCTCTTCCAATGGGTCAAAGTAATGATGGCGACTTCTTTAACAGTTTTGGTTGGGAATTTATTCCTCCCAAATATTCCGAGGATCTTAAGAGAGTAATAGAAGTTGCTGAGACCTAATTTCTCTGCATACATGTTCCTCGCAATCCGTTTTCCCCGTGGCATACCGAAAAGATGCAGGAAGAAATTCAAGGTTTATTCCTTCCATCTTAGTGCTTAAGCTACTTAAAACTAAAAGTGTTCTGTGACCTACTTACTTGAGAAAGACTCAGTAACCCACGTTCGTTTCAGCTCGTTTCAAATTAACCTCCATATGTATTTAAAAGTAATCTTGGAGTTGCAATCATAAAGATGTAGGGCGGCCTTTTATTTAAGTAATAGTATTATAGAAGATATTCGTTGGATTCTTTTGTATTAAGATTGTTACATTAAACGCCAATAAATATTGTTGAATGAAAAGAATAATCAAGTTAATAAACTGTATTTGCTTTTTGAGTATACTATTTACTTGCAGGGAATTAATTCAAAGAAAAACTTGCAATGTTACATGAAAAGGAAAGGAACAATTAAAATTATGTTATTATTAAAAAAAATGTCTCAGTACCAGATTTAAGGATTTATTCAACTTTAACTTTGTATTATTTTTCCTATTAATAATCCTTGTCGGTCTTCTGAAGTATGGGGCAAAAATGGAAATTGCAAATTTATAATATATATCCGTTTCTTTCCAAATAAATAATATCAACCATCCAAATAAAAACGGTACTTTTAATTTAGTTATTTTATTCTTCTATAACACCAGATCTGTTATGAACAATGAATGTTTAAGTGAGGATTATTATTCCATTATAAATGAAAGTTACAAAAATAATTACACTCATTTCTTTAACATAAAAAACTGATATGGTAAATAAATTCGTGAAATTTCTTATTTTATTTGATATTAATCTTTTTTTTTTTTACTGTTCTTTGTAATGATAATATCTTGGAATATATATATGTATAAAATAATTAAAATTTTAATTAAGAGGCAAACACAATTTGTGCCGCTTTTATATTGCATTAATATTCTTTAATATTTATAGCTATGAAACCCAGGATACGTGACCATTACCATGCTCACCGTCTATCTTACTGGCTGAACCTGATACCGCGTCTGCACGATTCCGGCGATAGCAATACCACAATCCAGCACCATCGTCTCCATGATCATGACAATCCGAACAGTTACGATGGCGTGGTCAGACATCGGGAGAATTCGGGCAGTATCTATCCGGCATTCACTACCCCATTCCCTCAAGAGGAGAGGATCCAAATAGTTGAACCTCAGCCAAATGAGACGTCGAAGAATGTTAACATAACGGTGAAAATCGAAACGGAAGTAGTCCCTGTCCGAGAGGACAAGCATTCTGTGGGGAATTTGACCAAACCACCCAATGAAGACCAGAGCGTCTACTCTACTGCTCTGATTGTTACAATAACTGTAGGTTGTTCGTTGCTGATACTGAATGTGGTAATATTTGCTGGGATTTATTACCAAAAGGAGAAGGATAGTCTGGAAAAGAAATTGCAAAAGACTTATTATGAGGTAAGTATTTCATACATTTTCATTTTATAAGAATTCAGTATACTAGAAGGCAGAACACATGAACAGTACACAATAACTGTATGTTTCTAACATCCATACACATAAATAAAGTATTAAGTAAATAATTCTTTTTATGTTATGTACTAAAGATAATATAACATGTCTTTCAATTTGTGAAATTGGTAAAAGGTTGATTAGAGTATTTAAAACTTTTCAAAATTTTAATAAGCGAAAAAAAGATATGCATATCAATATAGTTTAATCTAGAAGAATTATATTTCATGTTATATAACATTATTACTTTTTATCGATCAATAATAATAATAATATTGCAATTATCTTCAATTTCTAAAGCTTTTCAGAGTATTTTAGGACACATGATTTAATTTATTAATTCATCGTACTGATTATTCCAAATGATACTGACTATCCCATATGACTTCTTCTATTTTCAACAACTTTAAAAATATACATAATTTAAAAATATATAACTTTCTTTAACAATATTAATTAGCTTAAAGTTCATTGTATTAGTTAAACTTTACCAATTTAATTTATGTGGGCTTACTTTTTGTAGATTATTTTAAATTAGTCTGTTTGTAGATTATTTTTGCAAAAAAATAGCTCGTTTTCAGATTACATTTTTGTAAATTATTTTAACATAGTTTGTTTGTAGATTAGATTTGTGTTGATTATTTTATAGTAGTTTTATTTTTAAAATAGTTTTCCTAGCAATAATTTGAAAAATTTCACTACATAGAATTTTTTTTTTTCTTCTAATTTTAATTTAATACTTTAATTTTTATCTTATTAACTAAAATGTTCGAAGATTATCAATAATTAGCATATTTACTTACAAGTACGAATATTTATGAAATATTAGCTTCATAAACATTCGTTCAACAATTTGAAATAAAGTTTGTTGTATAATTTCTATTATTTTAAACTCCACAACACACTCAAATTCTCAGAAACCTTTCACCCAGCATCCTATTAATCAGTTCAGAAATGCAAGCCGCAATTTGCAATCCTTTGCTTATACGAATGTCGCCACAATTAGTTAAGTGCCGTGAAAGTAATCTTAGCTTTACTGTCTTTCTTATCAGTCAACTTGAATGAGGATCTTACTCAGAGTGGGAAATGATAAATTGCACAAGAGTTCTTCTCCTCCCCAGCCCTCACCCCCCCTTTGGCACACCCCCTTTTTCCGGTAGAAGTGGGCAGCAAACCAAGTGAGGTGGCTTGGAGCGATAATTCTTTCTTTGCCACATAACAAGAGGGAGATAAATGGCATACTATTTCGAGTCGAATCTTCGATAAAGTTGTTTATAGCATCCGTCCAAAAAGAATAGAAAAAATCTCAGAAGAAGCAGAAAAAACTTACTTGGAAAGTTGGAGTTTTAATTAACAGGATTAAAATATTTTAGATGTCGCCAACTTATTGAATTTTTTCTTGCGTGTTGGAGAAATGTTGAAATAATTTATCCCTTTAAAAAAAAAAAAATATATGCCGTTTATATCAAATTCAAGTTATTATATTTTTTTTTTCCTCACAGAGTTATTATTTAACTGCATAAAATGGTAAAAAATGAGTTACTGTGATTAAAAATTTAGTGAAGCTTTGTTTATCAAAATAATGTACTGTTTCCAATAGTTAAGAATGAAATTTTTCTAATGTGTATAAAGTATATAAATATATATACATTTAGTTTAAAAGTATGTATCGATTTTACTACATTGTATTTAGAATAATATAAACTTTCATTGCAGTAGCATGATAGCAAAGAAAAAAACTTTTTTTATCATTATCTCATCAAATTAATATAATTTTCAATGTATTATTAACATTCCAAATGAATTATGTAAAATGCCCCAGAAGTGTCGTTATTTGGTTATACTTTGCAATAAACATCTATGCAAAGGACAAAATATGCATGAATATAATAAACTATTTGTTCCTTACGCTTGGCTTTGTGAGACGCTAAAAGTGATTTCATCGATTTTTTAAAAGTCCGAATTAATTGAGCATAGAACTTCCATTAAATTTTGTTTGCGGAAACTTATAGAATGGTGCAGAAGGCATTCGATGAGCAATCCTATATCGGAAAAAAATGTTTACAAGTGGTATAAACGCGTTCAAAGACGGCAGAGAATGCGTTGAAGCCGATGAGACCTCTGGTCGACCATCAACCACAACCGACGAAGTTCACGTTTAAAAAATTAAATATTTGGTGTTTTCAAACCGTCAATTTACAATTAGAGACCTTGCTGATGATTTTGGAATTTCAAAAGGATCGTTCAATTCCATTTTAAAAGATGTTTTGTGTCTCTAAAGCGTCAAATCTCGATTGGTACAGAAAGACTGAATTTTTGGAAAAACATCGTCGCGATAAAGTGTGTGAAACAATGCTTTCTGACTATCAGGATAAGTTTAAATGCATTATAACAGGAGATCAGACTTGGATTTATGCTTGCGACCCCGAAACAACCTGTAAATCGAGAGAATATGGTGACATATGTGAAGTAAGACCTAAAAGAGCACTCCAAAGTCGCTCAAAAATCAATATCATGTTGACTGTTTTCTTCGATTACCGTGGTGTGGTGCAATATGAATTCATTAAGCCGGGCGAAACTGTCAACAAAGAATATAATTTGTTTGTTATGTGTTGTTTGTGTCAAACTATTCTCAAAAAGAGGCCACATTTATGAAAAGAGCAACTCTTGGTTTTTGCATCACGATAATGCGCCAGCTCACACTACATTGATTCTTCGTGAATTTGTCGCCAAAGATGAAACCCATATCTTTCCACAACCACCGTATTCACTTGAGTTAGCACCGTGCGACTTCTGGCTATTTCCTAAACTAAAAAAAAAAAAAAAAAAAAAAACACTCCTGTGACACCGTTTTGAGTCCATTGAAGAGATAACATTCCATATATATTCCATAACATTCCATACATATTTCCATATCATTATTCATTCTATACATATTTCCATATCATTATTCATTCCATACATATTCCCATAGCAATATACATTCCATACATATTTCCACAACAATATATATTCCATACATATTTCCATAACGTAATAATAGGTTGCAATCGCTTCAATTCAAATTAATGTATTAAAATTAATAAAATGTCTCTGTTGGTTTTATGATTAATTTTATATGAAACCATTAACGATAAAGTATTGATTGGATTGAAACACATAGTGAAAATAATTTTACGCTTATTTCAAATAAAATATTCCTAATATTATACCTTTTTTATTCTTATTTCAAATAAAATATACCCAACAAAAATATACTGAATAGAAATAGTGATTTTTTTCCCCTGAAAATTCCACCCATCATTTTAACAGTGCGAAATCTTAATCTTCCTCTAAGCTCTTTTATCTCAGTCCCATCTCTAAGTGAAGAGCTTAATCGCGAAGAGAAAGTGATGAATTGTGTACAGTAAACTTTTCTTCGCACTTGAAAATAGATAATAAATTCTGTCCGAGTGAGTTCTTAGAACCTCGTTTCACAAGGATTATGATGAAAGATAAATAAGAAACTGGGAGCTAAGTGAGATGCTTAGAAAAAGTTTTTATAGAGTCACGTAATATAAAAGCTCAGATTCAATGCAAGAAAAAATTATATCACAAAAGAGTTTCATCATATATTTTTACGTTGCATTAATTTTTACTTCATTCCCACAAGTAAATTTCGATATCTTAATTTTTGTGGAAATGATAGATTAATTATAAATCACAGAAGTAAAATTATAACTATTTTAACAGAAAAAAATAAGTGTAATAATTGAATTGATTGGATAAAAACTAAAATATATTTTATATCTATGTAAAATATGTAAATATATATGTTTAGCTGAGTGAAATCTAAAAAGAAAAAAAAAAATATGTAATGTTATTGACAGCTACAACAAAATTCACATATATATATATCGTATTTCACATATTTTAATATTCAAATGCTTATTCACTTATATATTAAACTATATTCTTTTTTTTATTCTATATTCTTTTATACTATATTATACTGTATTCTTTTGTTTGATGTATATATTATATTAGTTCACAAAATGTATCAGAAAATTTATAAAATAACATAAAAAACATCTAGTTAAATGGACAATATTCATATAATTATTCAATTTTTTTAATTATCCTTATTATTTTATTTTTTACTGTCTAAGCTCAAGCGTGAAATTTAAAACTATATATTTTTTTAAAAAAATTGGTACTTGTTGATAAATAGTAGTCTTTCTCTAATTTGTTACTCATTTATCACTCCATGCATTAATGATATATAGTGTATTTTCTGAATTATGGCATTTCCATAAATGCCCAAAATTCACAAATTTGCAATATAATATTTATATATATGTATGTAATGTATATATTAGTGTATTTTTGAATTGTATTTTATATATATTATCTATACATTTTCATAAAGTACAATTCCAGATGTACTATTATTATTCTGTGGCATTATGAAAGTGACACAAAGCTCGTTGGCTGGATTATCATTAAGCATATCATGAACAAAGTACGCGAGTGAAACACAAGTTCAATTTTACAATCATTGTTATGATAAACAAATAGATGCGACGGAGCTCATGACAGCGTATATGAAGGTTTGATGTCGACTGAGATGAAAGCATGAAATTGATGTAAACACGGAACTAATGTAAGCGCGAACTTATTAAGCCCGAAAATCTTGCGAAAAGCATTATTTTCTTTTTTTCTTTACTAACTGAAACATTTGGTAGAAACCAATAATTATCTGAAAATTAGTGAAAGCAAACTTTTTACTCTTTAAGAATCCTACTCAACAAGAAAATACTTTTAAATAATAGAGAATATTCTTATTTATTGATTTTTTTTCCCCATAAAGGAACGCCGAAATGAAGAGGACGAAGGCCACCCATCTGGCGAAAAGCCCTTTCTCGTCAAGGACCTGTCATCCTCGATGATGCTCAACCAGTATTGCCCGCCAACTGAATTTGATGGTAGCCAAACACTGGATCTCGTGCAGCCCAGCAAGGCCAAGCACCAGTTTCAAGGCGGCCCTGGCAAAGTACCGGAAGGATGCGAAGGGCAGTACCATTTGGGTCCTAGGATGCCTCAAGGCGAAAGGGAAATTGGCATACGCGAACCTTTACTCTCCTCCACCAAATCGCATGTCATCACTGCGAAAGGATTGCTTGCAGGCGTGGGAACATCCAGGTCAAGAGATGACCGTGTAAGTAAGTGAATAAGCAGAGTTTTTCCCAATTATTTAAGTAGTATGCATAGTGAGGTCTTAAGAATATATAAATATCTATCTTGTGAAATTTATCCAAGGTTATATACTACTCTTAAAATACTGAGAAATGTTTTGTGTCTGTCTGAAATGAGATAAAAATATTAAGTAAAATTTAACTTTAACTAATATCCCTCGAGGTATATAATCCCAGTCAAATGAATGTTTTCTGAAATATTTCCAAAGAACAGATGCACAGATTCAAATACTGAATGGTAAAATATTGAGATTATTATTAATTTTTTTTTTCAATTTCCATCTGAATTTCATAATCTTATAATGACAAGGATAAATTATCGTATATATTTCGATAATAATCAATCTTTTAAGTTGTTTTAAAATGTCTTTTTTTTTTTTCATTCGTGTGTACCACTCGTTGTCATAAAAGTAGAAATTAACAGTCATAATAAACATCATATTAAAAATTTTTAAAACTATTATCAATAGTATAGTCATCTCACAAATCATTTATTTATTATTAAATTTACAGTTAATTTTATATTAATAAAAATTCGCATACTTTAAAAATGATCTTTTTAAAGGCATTATTCTAATTAAAAATCCCTCAAATTGCCAAAATTAATTTTAAAAACGATTAATATTTGAGTCTTTTTAATGCACGGGAAAGACGATTTTTGAGATATTACAAATTAAGTCATTTGACAATTTTTTGTTATCATTACTTTAATTAATAACCAATTCAAGACAATTTAAAAGTAAGCAATATTTTTTGCATTGCATATGCTAAAATAAAGTACTCAAAAATACAACAAAATACCCACATTAGTCTAATTCAGTTTAATTTATTAATCACAGAGCAGAGAATTGCATGGTTTACATTCTAAGCAACTCAGATTTTTCAATTTAGAGTCAATTCTGATTCGTCCTTCTGAAATGCAGAACTTATTTTTTGCAGCAACTACAATTCATTTTATTTAGGGTTCTTCCATCTATAATTCTAATTTAATTCTTAGAACTGTACATGGAAGAACACTAAATAAAATAAATTGTAGTTGCTGCAAACTCTTCAACAATTGACACTACAGGTGAACACTTAAGAGAAAAACTGATTCGTTTCTAATTTATATGTACACTATATATATATATTAAGAATCATAACCAATAAGTGCAGATTGGGCTTCATGTACTCATCGTAACTGGTTATCAACATTAAAGCTACTAATTAGGTATATTTTATTCATTTATTATTTTATGTATATATATACATAATATAGTACTCCTAAATGATGCTAGTTTGTTTTATTGAACGAAAAATAGTAACGGTGCTTCATATTTACAGTGTTATTTATATTTAGTCCTTATTGTTAAATGGTTTATCTACACAAAAAGTATGTTTACCTCCCATCGCGGTCTGTCCTCGATCTGACTCCTCCTCTGGTCCGATATCTCCTTCTTGACGTGAGTAATCTGATAATCAGTCGGGGAAGCGGCTGTTAACAGGTCACTGAACCTTGCCAATATATATATATATATAAAAGCAATCACTTAATGAAAACATCCGAGATTTTTTTTTTTTTAAATGAATTATGTGACTATGCAGATTCTGACTCTGAAAATGGCTATGTTCCTAAACATAAATGCATTATTTAAAAAAAAAATCCTACTTTTTTTTTTTCACTATATTGCAGAAAGTCCTTTCTTTTTATAAATAATTTTCATTCATTTTTTAAGTTTATCTGGCGCCATCTATAGGGTTGATATATGCAACTTAAATCTAAAAAAATTAAAATTAATCTATTTAATTTAATTACTGAATTAATATTTGAAAAATGTATTAACACTAGTAAGCCATCCACTACAAGTTTAAAAAAAATTTATTTTTAACTTTTTTGAGCGGATGAAGAAAAAGTATTTTATTAACGATTGAAAATTTGAACAAGATATATAGGGAGAGAGTGGGCCAATAATAGCTGAATTATATAGACAAGAAGCGACAAGCAATTTTTTGAAAACAATTTTGAAATAATTCATCTTAATACTATGCTTAAATTTAGTGTGAGTGAAAACCAAATGTATCAGATTCGCTGATGAACTTTACTGAGGGAAATTTTTAAAACTTCATGGATAAAGCATGCAAGGTTATAGCCATCAAAAATAATAATATGTTTTTGCTTCAAATCCTTTAACATGATCCAGACATCAGATCTGTAACTGCGTAGAAGGAAAAAAGATTTAATATTTGATGTTAATTAACATAATAAATTTCAAATAAAGTAGCAATAAGCAGAAGAAAATGGCAAAATATTAAAATTAAGTTTTTTAAATTATTTTCGTATTACTTATTGTTTATTTCTGAAAATAATTAAAAAAACGTATTACTTATTGTTTATTAGTACATAGAAACAGGGTTATTAATATTGTCGTCATCATGGTAACGTTTCTTAATTCAAATTTAGTAAACATTGTATTGAAATTATTAAAACAATTTTTTACTGTGCTTACATACAGAAACTATGTGGAAAAAACAACATGTGAGCTTATATAAATAAATTATAATTAAGCAGAATGAAATAAGATTTTGCAAATACAGAAGTTTCGTGTATAAAAGCTTAATGTATGAAATATGGTATGTAATGTAAGTTTAATATGTATTAAGTTAAATTGAATACGTAATTACATATGTAAAATTAATTTAGTTTCTCTCAGTATTCCTCAAAAATGTTAGTAAGTAAACC